>JALPQI010006269.1:0-56437 GCA_025490895.1 Thaumatotibia leucotreta
ATAGTTGATGAGGTAAAATAAACTTCACCCTGTATACTCGAAATTTTTATATGTCTTCAAATAAACGTCTCAGAGTAAGTATGTACAATGCCAGGCGGTTTTGAACAGCATAAGACCTTGCCAGGCGAGGTAAGAGCTTGTCAGAGAGGTAATACAGCTAAGTAAATTAGGTTTCAAAACTTGTTTCTGTAAGTTTGAAAATTTAATAGGATAAAGTTAATTTATTGTAGATCTTTAAAAAGATTGACAGGCGATTACAATAAGCAGAAGTATATGACAGATCAATTAGAAAACGCATAGTTGATGAGGTAAAATAAACTTCACCCTGTATACTCGAAATTTTTATATGTCTTCAAATAAACGTCTCAGAGTAAGTATGTACAATGCCAGGCGGTTTTGAACAGCATAAGACCTTGCCAGGCGAGGTAAGAGCTTGTCAGAGAGGTAATACAGCTAAGTAAATTAGGTTTCAAAACTTGTTTCTGTAAGTTTGAAAATTTAATAGGATAAAGTTAATTTATTGTAGATCTTAAAAAAAAATTGACAGGCGATTACAATAAGCAGAAATATATGACAGATCAATTAGAAAACGCATAGTTGATGAGGTAAAATAAACTTCATCCTGTATACTCGAAATTTTTATATGTCTTCAAATAAACGTCTCAGAGTAAGTATGTACAATGTCAGGCGGTTTTGAACAGCATAAGACCTTGCCAGGCGAGGGGACAGTTAAGTAAATTGGGTTTCAAAACTTGTTTCTGTAAGTTTGAAAATTTTATAGGATAAGGTTTATTTATTGTATATCTTAAAAAAAATCAGGCGAGTAATCGCTAGTTAGTCGCTAGTAGAGTAGTGCTAAGGGCGTGCGAGTGAGAGGTGCAACTGTCACATCGCCTGTCAAGGTCTTATGCTGTTCAAAACCACCTGGCATTATACATACTTACTTTGAGACGTTTATTTGAAGACATATAAAAATTTCGAGTATACAGGATGAAGTTTATCCCTTAATAGGGCAATGATAATACATTTACCACCTCATTTTGAAACTTATTCTGTCATTTAATTAGTGTCAAAGCCAATGAAATTTAGGTGTGACTGATGCCTTCAATCAACTATGCGTTTTCTAATTGATCTGTCATATATTTCTGCTTATTGTAATCGCCTGTAAGAGTAAGTATATATAATGCCAGGTGGTTTTCAAATTTACAGAAACAAGTTTTGAAACCCAATTTACTTAACTGTCCCCTCGCCTGGCAAGGTCTTATGCTGTTCAAAACCGCCTGACATTGTACATACTTACTCTGAGACGTTTATTTGAAGACATATAAAAATTTCGAGTATACAGGATGAAGTTTATTTTACCTCATCAACTATGCGTTTTCTAATTGATCTGTCATATATTTCTGCTTATTGTAATCGCCTGTCAATTTTTTTTTAAGATCTACAATAAATTAACTTTATCCTATTAAATTTTCAAACTTACAGAAACAAGTTTTGAAACCTAATATACTTAGCTGTATTACCTCTCTGGCAAGCTCTTACCTCGCTTGGCAAGGTCTTATGCTGTTCAAAACCGCCTGGCATTGTACATACTTACTCTGAGACGTTTATTTGAAGACATATAAAAATTTCGAGTATACAGGGTGAAGTTTATTTTACCTCATCAACTATGCGTTTTCTAATTGATCTGTCATATACTTCTGCTTATTGTAATCGCCTGTCAATTTTTTTTTATGATCTACAATAAATTAACTTTATCCTATAAATTTTTCAAACTTACAGAAACAAGTTTTGAAATCCAATTTACTTAACAGTTCAAAAAATAAAGGAGCTGATGACGTGCAGGGCTGACGCCTGCCAGGTCATGGCTATTGCTCTTAGAATTCCATAAATCGTAAGTATATAAATTTCTAACCTTACAGGGAGACCGTTACTCCCAGGGTTCACTGGCTCTTGGACTATAATGCATTCATATCATATTACGCATAAGTATCAGTAGAGGCTTTAGTCCAGCAGTGGATCGATGTAGGCTGATGATGTGATGTGTGTGATGGTAATATAAGTAATATAAGCATTGCTACTACTTTCATATATATTTATTTTCAAAACTACAATTTAAATACATAGATTAAATCTAACTAATCTACTCGTACTTAACCTAACCTATATCTAAGATTGGCCCTTGAGGCATTGAACCGAGGATGCTGGCGGCATTTCCTCGCTGTATCGCAATACTGATGCGTTGTGCGAGGAATTCTCCAGCTCTTCGGTCTTTAGTTACTACTTAATTAGTGCCATGTACTAGCTTTAGGTATTTCTTTGGTGGTTTTTAAGCACATACTACTATTATACACTGAAATATAATGGGCAGTTTTTAAACTTCACCTTTGTAGTGTATTTCTGTCCCATTTTTACCATCGCAAAAATACATGGTAGCAAACATATGGAGTCGTTTTTATATTTCCTTGGATATTGACGACAGATCATGGAAGTCCTCGGCGACATAAAGCCTCCTTAGCAAAACCGTCTGTTTACTTGAGCGTGCGCATTATTTGTATGTAAACAAATAGATTCATGGGCCGTAGTTAACACTGCCAGCGCTAGCATTTTGACTGATTAAACATTAAAAGGCATATGACTTGACTTTTACTTTACTTCGGCGCACACTGGATAATAATATTTTAGCCTATATAATGTCCCACTGCTGGGCACAGGCCTCTTCTCATATTTGAGAGGGATTGGGCTATAGTCCCCACGCTGGCCCTAAGCGGGTTGGGAACTTCACATACATCTTTAAGTTTCTTCGCGGATGTATGCAGGTTTCCTCACGATGTTTTCCTTCAACGAAAGCTAATGGTAAATATCATCTGATATTCCGTACATAAGTTTCGGAAAAACTCATTAGTACGAGCCAAAATTTGAACCCACGACCTCCGGATTGAGAGTCAAACGTCTAAACCACTGAGCCACCACCGCTTCACTGGAGAAATATATGGTCAAACCTTAGAGTTATTTATTAACAGCAGTTATTTTCTATAACAAGGAACTTTTTATGAATATGCCACGTTAAAGTAATGGTGATGGTACCTATGGGATGATATTTAGTGAGCGGTAATCGAAAATTATATACAGGCACTTCCATAATAAAGTATGAAAACGTAAACAAATAAACCGGCCAAGAGCATGTAGAGCCATTCTCAGTGTAGGTTTCCGTAGTTATTTAAAAACTGCGGGGCCGAAGAAATAGATTTATTTTAAAGTGTTCTATAAGCCTACTAATCATGATTTTCGTCATATTTTTTGGACCCACGAATCAAAAGCTAGAGAGGGGACATATTTTTTTTTTATTCGAGAGCGGTTATTTCCGAATACATTAACGTAGAAAGTAACTTTCTTTTGAGACCCTTATTCTATTATTAGTTACAGCAAAATAAAAAAAATCATTCCTACTTTACTATTAGGGGAGGTACCGAAAAAAAAATTTACATAATATTCTACCACTTTGTCGGGGTGATTAATGTGTATACCTGTAGCAAGTTGCAAATTTCTAGAACTAACGGCCACGGAGCTATGCTGCGGATCAATAGACATAATGGACAGACGGACATGGTGAAGCGATAAATATTTCCTAGCTTAGTACGGAACCCTAAAATGGTCATTCGCTTTATAGGTTTAATCATATTCTTGATTCACGTCTCTTTGTCCCGGAAGTGCAATAGCACATTGAGGCTACTCAATTAGTGAGAGTTCTAATTCTAATCAGGACGGGTGGGTTCATTATAGCGCTCCCGCATACTAATGAATATCTAGTTTCTTTTTCGACGTGAAAGACGACGTACCCTGATCAATTTACTACAATTAAACTCTAATTTACTAACGGTAACGGTAATTTAAATGTAGGTAGTAATTACTAATTAAATGTAGGTAGTAGTAGATTTATGCAAAGGTAGTGCCGCTAGCAAAAAAACAAAAGCAGCCTTTGAGGTTTATATTCTTTTGAACTAAAAAATAAACAGACTTTCTAAAATGAAATTGAATAGGTACTTATATCATTGTCAAATTGTTTTACTTGATGACTGCTGTCATTATTTACATATTTCAGCTTCACAATATTGATTTTACAATTTAAATATTTTTAAAACGAACTGAAAAATAAAAATAATTTAGTTTTTCATATTTATTCTTGTGAGCGTGACTATACCTACAATTTTTCTATTGAAAGTAAGAAAAAGTAAGCCCGTTACTTTATGAACATTCTTAATGACATATTATAGATCTAAATCGGGAGATTTAATGGTGAGTTTCATTGTTCAGTCCAATTTGACAAATACCGAACCCCGACATTAAAAAAGTGTTTAGAAGTAGTTCGAAAGTGGCTTGCTGACAATGAATAACCTACTGAGTTCTGTCATAGTTTTGAAAAACTATTTTTTAATAATGTTTTCTCTTTATATTATTGGTCATAAATATGTATGTATGTAAATAATAAAACTTGCTTGGGCTAATTTCGCAGAACTTTGTCTGCGAAATTAGCCCAAGCAAGTTAAGAACATAATTATGTTATTCTGGTTGGTAATTTGTTAGCAAATAATTCGTTTAAAATTATATAATTTTTCACTTTCCTCTGGCATCTGGCAGGTGACAGATGTTTTGTGAGAATTTAAAAATCGTAGACCTCGCAGTAATAATTTAAAGATTTCAACATCGCGATATTATAGACAAGTTACGAAAACCAAATATTTCCATTGGAAAAAGTAAAAATATATGTTACCTGGCATCTTAGCGAGCAAACCCTCCGCGAGAGTGGAGTGTCAATACGTTGCAGCGGAAGCTTTTACTTACTCGAGTTCAGGATTTGCGTGTTTAAATAAAGCTTCATAACAGCCTCTGAGAGCGTATTTGTAGCTGTGGACAATAGATGTTTCTTGACACGGTTGACTACTGAATCCGTTTACCCATTTATTTACTAGGTACTTACTTCTTGTGATTTCGCATAACACCTTTTTACAGCATATTTAGCTTTGGTTACCCTTCTACGAAGGTTGTAATTTTCCCAATTTGCGTTCATATTATGCTGATGTTGTTGAAAAACAGTCCAATACATAATCACCAAATTAAAAATTTAAAAAACCGACTTCAACCGGTTTCTCCAAGATTCCCGATTTGTTTCCATCATTGGTTTCCTCAAATCCTACTTTCTGAATGCAAATTCTTGTAAATGAATGAAAATTACCAAAAGCGCCATACATGTACCTATAACATTTGAAGAGATCCCTCGATTTCTCCAGGATCCCATCATCAGACCCCAACTTGGTGCCAATGGAACCATCTCGGGGTAATACACGTTCGATCACAAAAAGAAATTTTAGAATCGGTTCACTATTCTCGGAGATATCAGGTAACATACATACAACAAAAAAAAAAAAAAAATTCAGTCGAATTGAGAACCTCCTCCTTTTTTTGAAGTCGGTTAAAAATAGTATATAGTTCCTCTTATCTAGTAATGTCCGACGTTATTCATGCTATTTGCATTAAACTCGCAAAGGTCAAATGAAACGTATTTAACTGAATTTGCTTTATGCATTACTTATATCAATACAAAGTCTGTTTTAATGGCTAACGTTATGTTTAGCCACTTCTAAAAAAAACTCCATTGTAGACAGTGGCGTGTACAGGGTTTTTAGTTAGGGTAGGCATTTTTTTTTTATCAGAGCAACAAACAATATTGACCATCGCATTGCAAACTCACAAGTGGATAGACTTGAGTAAAGTAAAAGAGTCTAGGTATAGCTTGCGACAATAACTAAGTCTTATATCTCGACCGCCGACTTTTGTTAACGTCCTAATGCTTTTCAAATCGCTCATGTTTTCTAAAGAAGAGTGAAAGGTTTTTAAATATGCGTAGCATTAATCGTCGGTGAATTCGAAATATAAGTACAATACTTAACGAGTGAAATAGCTAAAATACAATGTTCATTAATGTTATAAGTACAATTTCCGAGTTTATAATCGAGAAATCGATAAACGAGAATACATAGACTTTTGAAATAATTACACGTACCTGTGCTAACTTCTTTCGTTTTATTGTTAACTTGCTAAATCCGCCGAAAATCAATTTCGTAGACACGCTAGACATAGCAGTCAGCAACTAACTAGGTACCTATTCACAATTTATTCTCATAGCATAATTCAGTCACGTACAGTCACAAGTCACAACACTTACATGAAAATAAACGTAAAAAAATCGCTCAGAACCGAACTGTATTAATATAACAATGAATGAGTTTTGTTTTGATAGATTTTCTGATTAACCTCCTGACAAACCTGTATCGCAAAAATCAAAACCGACTGTTTGTAAACAAATAAACCTGACAGAATGTAATGCTTCTCACTTCAAGTAAAAATCGCAACGTAGGAGAGTTCTTAAAATTAGTCGTATTACATCTCGAGGCTCGGTTAGTCAGAGAGAGACCGACATTGGCCGTCCCTCTCGCACGTATGGTGCCTAGGCGCAGCCTATTATTTTGATTGTGTGTGTATATTTTCTATCTTCGTGTGCACTGGGAAAAAATATGTATATAGTTCTCGGACATGTCTACACAAACGCACTGTGTGAGTGTGTGTGTTTTTGTAGGCTCCGATCGCCGTTGCCTTACCCCAGATGGGGCTTGGGCAGCCGCGCGCTAGGCTAGCTGGCGCGCGCGCAAATTTAAATCGCCGCGAGCTCCGTTAATATAAATATTTATGTGGATTTCTATCAGAACATAATATGTAGACGAAAAAGTATATTATACATTTTCGTCTTCATTATAATAATTTGTCATAATTATTATAATGAAGACGAAAATGTATAATATACTTTTTCGTCTACATATTATGTAGATGCTGTTCTGCTAGGGTAGGCAGTGCCTATTTGCCTATATGGAGTGCACACGCCACTGATTGTAGATGATGAGAGATACTTCAGCCTGCAACATTTAGATGACATTTCTTGACTAATATGCAGGCGCACTTAACCTCGTTTTATAAAAATATTGTACATGCGATGGGTTTGGGTAATACAGGCTATGATAACTGCTTACTGACAGACAGGTTCCCACCAAAGTGGCATAAAACAACCGGTCAAGAGCATGTCGAACCATACTATGTTTAGAGTACCGTAGTTATTCAAAAACAGGTGTGCCGATTATGTTTAAAATAGTCTTATTTTAAAGTATGGTATAAGTCCACTGTTCATGATATTTTTAAAAATCATCTCCACATTACTACTAAGGTTGCTACCAAGTGGTGTTGGCCTGATTAATATGGTATACCTGTATCTAATTGCAAATTTCTAATAGTAACGGCCACTGAGCTATGGTGCGGACGGACAAACCGACATGGCGAAACTATAAGGGTTCTTAGTTTACTACGGAACACTAAAAAGGAAACACGGATAAAGGTAACCCTAAAAAGTAGAGTGCATTCATTTGAGTTAAATTGTAAACCAAAATGATACTTCTCAAAGAACGACATGCAATACAAATAAATATTTTATAAGTATATCGAAATCATAAAATGTCACCGAAATCGGTTAAATGAACACTTTTGTTAAAATGGCAACTACATTGAAATATAGCGTTTCGCTAGCATGTGCTCGAGGAAAACTGAAACGCAACCCCGAACGTTCAGTATTTCCACTCAATTAAATTATTTAATGAAACAGAAATGCGGGCTAAGGCAGATTTAATTCGGTCGAGACATTTCGGTCTCATTCCGTGCCTTTCATGTGTAATTTCCGATGGACTAGGGTCGACGGATACGTTTATTTCTTAGACACAAAAATATACTCGTAAGTTGATATGTATGAACGAACAGTCATACAAAGTGCTTTTGGATTCAAATACTGACACTATTCACCAGTTTTAAATACCTAAAATATCTGCAATAAAAGTTGAAATTGTCTAATATAATAACGAACTACCGTAAGTCAGTACATGACCACGAAGCCGTGTTCTATAAATAGCTCTAAGAAAATACATATACAGTATTTTTGTTTTCGCTAGTGTTTTTTTGCATTACATTTGCGAAATAGAACAATAAATAACTCATACAAAGTCGTATAAAGTACCTGTATCTACTCGTCAAAGCTTTTCTTTAACTCCCTGGATGGATTTTCACTTTGCACTTAACTCTCGCTACACATTCAAGCAATGGACCGATTTGATGAGCATGATTGCTCATGCTCATCAATGTGATGAAAATAATTATTTTAATAAATGTTGGACGGAGGCTATTTTCAGTTCGATTGATGATATATATGTTTTATGGTAATAATAATAGGCAAATATATGTTCAATAATAATTGTCAGAATAGCTAACCAGCCCTGTTTGTCCTGAAACAGATAATATCGTATTAAAGATCCAGAATGCTCACGGATTTCCGAGTACATTCTCAAAGAAACAAAATGGATCCAACGCCGGATATGCCTTGATAAGGAAACCGGACGCCGACCCCTAGCTAACGAACAACAAGTGAAAGACAACCAGCCGTACCTGATCCCTGCCAAAGTATTCAAGGATTACCACGTTCGTCATGCCAAGGAAACGTTTGGCAGGTCATTGAAAACTAGACGGCTTGTAGTGTATGCTAATATCAGCCTAAAAGCAGGGACGAGGAAGGAAACTTCCTTTGTAACTATTCAAAGGCAGCTCTTGTGATTAATTAGGCTACCATAGAATAGGCTGAATTGAATTCGTCAAAGCGGAGCCAATCGAAATAAAATATTAAGCTTACATTCACTTAACTTTTATGTCAGGCCTAGGTATTACATTTACCACAATAAAAAACTCTTAAGCGCCACTTGTACAACTCAGGTTAGCCAACTAACGTGAGATTAACAGGCTAAGTCCATACATTTTGACACTACTAATCGCTTAACCCCGTGTTAGCGGTCTTACCGGAGATTGTCTCATTTTGGCTAAAATGAAAGATATTGTTATATTATAGCGTTTTAAAACTCTAATTTAAAGCCAAGATTTTACGAAAATGGGTAATAATACGCATTACTACCAATCGTTTTCAAGTATTATCCTTTGACAAATATTTAAATTGACCAGACAATAAGTTTAGTTCCTACAAAAGATCAATGTAACGCTGCTTAGCTGTCAAACGTTGAGAGTGGCAGAGATTTGTCATTATCAAGTGCAAACTAACGATTAATATAACTTTTCTTAGAAAGTTAATTATTTTAAAATTATACTGTTTTATTAAATAATGCTCACAGTTTGGCTAAAAATCTGCATGGCATTCTTCGGTTTCTATAAAATCCTATAACATGATAACACACTGTATATAGTAAACGCCGATCGGAATATTGCCTCCATTAGGTACCAACAAGATTAACATAAGAAATGTGCATCTGTATCTAACTTACGTCAGTTAGCTGTCTCGTAAGGCATAGGTACTTACGGCATTAATGTGAACAGACAAGTAAATACGTGTGCGACTAATTAAACAGGGAAAGGATCTTTTCGGGATTGAAATGATAGACTAATGGAGACTAACATTACACAGGCAGATTATTTGATTAATACAAATATAACGCGCACAACAATTGTTTATATAATTACATCACAGTTTTCGGAAACGTATTATAAAAGGTGCGCAATTGAGCATGTTTAGTTTACCGAAATCCAAATTGCTACACATACCATTTTAGCTTTTTAGCTACACATACAGATCCATGGAGGTTGAAACTAAAAAAAAAACTGTATACATAACAAATTTTCTCTAAAATGTCCCTTATCTTCACCAGAGGTATCGATATATTCATTATTTTTACGTAGGTACTTTTTTATTTTTGAAAAAGTACCTATGTAGTTATTACGCAAAAAACATCACCAAAGTAAGAGTATAGGTGAAAAACTTAAGAAAGTCACCTGTTGTACGTGTGAGTGACGTATTCGAATAGAGAACACATATTTGAAATTAGTAACACAAACAAAACAAATGCCTATTCGAACACGTCACTCAACATACAACAGGTGACTTTATTAAGTTTTTCACCTATACACCAGGTTGCTGACATATACGAGTAAATACCTATACTGATAATATTATAAATATTCAGTGTAAAATAAATGCTTTGAACTTTGAATAATATACAAAGTTGACACTTAAGTATGCATAGGTAAGCACATTCACAAAATTTCTGAATGTTGAGTATGATGTAAACTACCTCGTAAGTATAATAGGATCACGCAAACAAAACGCTATTGCAAAATACGACTTAGTATTGAAATAAATAGATTTCGCGAACCCAGTCCTGCAGCTCATAGCGTTGCCATGGAAGCCAGACGGCGGGAATACTCGTAACTACAGGATCAAATCGGATGGTATACCATTAGGTATTATCGAACCAAGTAAATATTTATTCACTAGATGCTCAAATGCAAACGAATTTAACAGTGTCCAATGTTGAAGGAAAGACAAAGTGATAAAGCAAGATTTACTAAATCCGATTTTTCTCTTTACTACAAACCTCGCGAGTTGAGCGTGTAAAGACGATTAACTCTGAAAATAGGATTTTCCTTTTACCCGGCTTTGGAGTAAATCTGTGCTAGGGTGATAAAAAACTTCGAAATCATTTTATCTACCTATTTGAATCATCATCAAATTTCAACCCATTTAAAAAAAACCCAGTCTTTTATATACCTGGAGAAAAGTTTAATTATAACTTTAACTGAATATATGTATACTATAATATATTATTAGTAACTTACTCAATAAAACGTGTACTGTATGATACTGAATATTTTGAAGTTTTTTCTTCTATTTAGCAAAACAATGTTTTTTCGATCATTCGAACATTCAGGGCGATTCGATTTTGATATACCTAAGTATATCAAAATCATCTTCAATCAAACATCGAGCCATATAAAATAGCTTTCAAAAGTATATTGCGCTGAAATCCTTGTTCACGACAATTCGTACATTCTCATAATGTCTAAACAAAAGCCATCGGATTCGACGCAACAACGACGGTTATCATTGGTCTACTCGACTAGGTACTAAGTTTTTGATGTGTCTACTGTCTACTATACTAAAAATGTAGAAATGAAATAGTAATTTTCAAATAAAATATAAAAAAATTAGGCTTTAAATCTCAATACGACTGTGGGTTTAGTATACAAAACAACAATACAGTTGCACAAAAAGGACGTTTTTATTGGCTGTTTTGAGTGAGCAATGTAAATTTTTGCGAAGTAGGGTTTTTTAACTTTTTCAACCTTTTTGAATCCAGTTGTTTTCCATTTCATGACTGCTTACTAAAAAGTTTAATTTTACTGTGCCAAGACGTAATTACACTAAAACACACCATTGTCGCAATTTTTTAAATACATTCGTACAAGATTCCCATCTCGGACGTTGGTGATCTTGGTCTTTTTTTCTTACACCGCTCGGCCTTAGCAACCACCAGTCAATTTTCTCGGATATAATTATGCACTCCCTTACAAGGTTAGGCGCCCTTGACCATACTCTTATACTTTATATTGTATTAAGTAGCGTGACTACTGGGGGAAAAATAAAAGCCCAAATCAAAATATTTAGTTAATAAATAATTTGATTTGTGTTTTCGCAATAAGTTCACATTCATTCATATTATTTTATTATTAACCTTTTCTTTATAATTCATAATATTATAATTTATTCATATAAATTAATTATAATAATTGATTAAACATATCGAGGGTTGCCTGGTGAAACCCTATAAGTACGTGACACCTAGTTTCGAGAAAAATGATGTTAAAGGTTTATTGTCATCGGACACTTATTTTGATGAATAGATTCGTAGTTTTATGAGTGGTTTGTGAAAAGCAATTTCATTCACTTTAAGTTTATCTATGTTTTAGTTATGTAACTCATCTAGTTTTCCTGTAAGATAACATTTTTTACCAAGGGGTATCGACTAATTGGGTTTACGCATAAATAAAAAAACCATATTTGTTACTAAGAGGGTATTATTACCAAATAAAAACTTAAAAAATAGACGTATCTAAAAGTTATAACGGTATTATTCTACATCTGAAAAAGTAAGTGCTATGCCAACAAACGTTTTTAGGCTTATTATCCATCCATGATAATCTTCAGGAATTAATTCAGTATGTTTCAACGGGGCAAAGTGCTTCTATGAACGGTTTGTCTGTGACTGGACCTGGTGTTTCAACGGCGGATAAAAAAATATAAGCTGAAAGGTAATGAGGATGGTGGGTTTCCATGGTTTTGAGGATCCGCACATTGTTTTGCGTTGCCTATTGTGTTTGTGGTACTCTTGCTTTGGTTGGGAGAGTCAGTTTCATAAAAGGACTCCTCCGATCTTGATGAATCGCAAATTGATATTGCCACCCAAATGCGCTATATTCTCAACGACAGTAATGGCATGTCGGACTCAAGTGAGTCTTTTGTGGATTGTTGAAAAAAAAACTGTTGTTGGAATCGATCTGTAACTTGATTTATTGTGCTTGCATTTTTTCCGGATGATGAAGCTGACTTATTTGGCCGTGACTGTTCGGGTGAGGATCCTGCATGTATGCCGCATCCTGGGGACTTTCGCAGTTTTGATGAGTCGCGGATTGATATCGCCGCCCAGATGCGCATTAGTGGTGGTAAGGGGACTCAAGTGGGTCTTTTACAGATTGCTTGAAAGTGGTGTTATTGGGATGAAGTTGCTTATACAGGTAATTTATTTTGCTTTCGTTTTTTTTTAAGATGATTGAACTGAGGATCCTACTTGCGACTGTTTTGCCAAAACAAATGGATTTTGACTTGGATTTTGCTACTGAGGGTCCAAATGTTTCATCCAAACAGGAAGATTTTTTTATGGAGCTGATTGATGAAGTTTTTGATCGAGTTTGGATTGCTGTGGAGGATGACTATTCAGCGGGAGCTCCTTGTGTTCCTGATACAGATTCGGAGAGCGATGCACCTCGGCGAGATGATTCTGGCCGTGACATTGTTGTTCCTGAGGGTCCCGGTCCAGGGAAGCATCGGGAGCGTTCCTTGCCGATGCTTGACGGTGTTGGTTTTTCCGGTCAAGGTGAATGTATGGAGGGAGCTTCTTCTTGCGTTTCGGATTCCGAAGACGATACATTGAGGGTATTGGAGCCGACTGACTCTGGCCACAGTGATGGCATGATCCGTGAGCGTTCCGGTGCTTGTTCGCAGGTGGAAGGCGCTGTTGACTTGATTTTGGACAGTGTTTAGAATAGGGTTTGGGATTGTGTCGGGCCCCTGAAGCGACGTAGGCAGGCTGAGCTGTCTGAGTGGAGGGTGGATATCGCTAAAAGGCGAAAGCTGCTAAAGTTCCAAAGGAGGATTCAAGGATCGAGGAGGTTCCAAGGAGGTTTTGGAACTTTAGCAGGACGCTTAACGCCTTGGGTTATATAAGGTAGCCCTTCCATTTTTCGCTTTTTCGTCTACTTCCGTTCAGATGGCTTGGCTTGCTTGCGTCGCTTCAGGGGTTTGACGGAATCCCAAGCTTTGTCTGAAACATTGTCTAGAATTGGGTTAGCTGTGTCTTCTGCTTGTGGGCAGGCGCCGGAGCATTAGTGGATCATGCCGTCATTGTGGCTGGAGTCGGTTGATTCTGATACTTTTAATGTATCGTCTTCGAAGTCTGGAACGTGGGAGGAGGCTCTTTCTGTGCATTCGCCTTGACCAGAGGGACTGGCATTGTCAGGTGTCGGCAGGGAGCGTTCCTGGTGTTTCCTTGGACTGGGACTTTCAGGAATGATGGTGTCGTGGCCGGAGTCATTTCGCTGAGGTGCGTCGTTCTCTGGGTCTGTGTCGGGAGAGCAGGGAGCTCCCGCTGAATGGTCATCTTCTGCAGCGGTCCAGGCTCGATACACCATAAGGGGGTCTTCCTGTTTGGATGAAACATTTGGACTTTCATTGGTGAAGTCTGGGTCGAAATCTATTTGTTTTGGTGAAATAGTCGTGGGTGGGATCCTCAGTTTAATTATTTCTGGAAACCGAAGGAGGAATAAATTGCCTGTTGGCTTTGTCCTAGTAACGTTGTTTTTGAGTGGTCTGTAAAAGACTTGCTTAAGTCTTCTTACTATTATGATTGTGCATTTGGGCGGTGATATCAATTTGCGATTCATCGGAATTGCGAGGGTCCTTGGGATGTGGCACATGTGTGGGATCTTCATCCGAATGGTTACTGCCGGGTGGGTCAGTTTCATTATCTGGAAAGAATTTAAGCATGATGAACTGAGTTACCGATTGATCCTAACAACGGTTTTTTTTGTAGTCCACAAGGGACTTGCTTGAGTCTGGCATGCTATTGTTGTCGTTGACAATATAGCGCATTTGAGTCATTTTCTGAAATTGTTTTTTTAAATTGGAGTGTGAGTATCACAAGCACAACGGTAGTAACGTGGGACAGTGTGCGGATCTTCAAGGCCATGGAAGCTTACCATCTTCATTGTTTTGCATGTAACAGCTTACATTTTTTTCAATCGCCTTTGAAGCACTGGGTCTAGTAATGGACAAGCTGTTCATGGAGGCACTTTGCCCCGCTGAAACGTAAAAAATAATCAATATTATTTAATCAAAAGTACTAATCACAACTACCTTTTTATTATTTTTATCGTAAGAATCACTCAAAGTCGCGAAGTCTCATTAATCGTCAGTGCTAAAACCTGATAAGTTCGCATAAAACAACAACAATTGTTTTCATAGTCAGTGCTAAAACCCGATAAGATCAAATAAAACAACAACAATTCTTTTCATAGTCAGTGCTAAAAACCGATAAGTTCAATAAAACAACAACAATGCTTTTCATGGTAACGGTTAGTTACAATAGCTTACATTAATTGTTACTTGAACTCATTACTATAAACACGGTGTGTAAAATATGACAATTCTACGTTTATTCTAGGTTAGAAAAGTAGATTACCTGTTTCCAGTTTATTACTGCAAGCTAGGTAGTTGCACTAATTTTCTGTCTCGGTCACCCATCACACAACTTTGAACACAATCATTCATAACCTTCTTTAATACAATACACCCCCTTTTAACAGCTATTTTCAATTAAACATGCAACGTCGCAGCGGTGCGCTTGCGTTCGTGACGCTACTTGTCAAGGCTGCGCATGATCATGGGGCCGTCGAAAAAATTTTATAGGGTTCTTCCCCGGACATATTTGAAAGAAATTTGTTAAAGGCCTCTTGCGAGAATCCGATTACTGGACTTAACATAATATTTTATTAGAGAATTGTTTCAAATAAGTACTATAAGTTTATTTGTTGGGTTCTCTTTGAATAAATTTGTATGTGCAATAAATGATATCGTAAAAGTAGAATCCAACAAATGCTTTTAACGTATTCTAATTCGTAATAAAATCCTTTAAAGTTTGCAATCGTAATGAGGTGAGACCGGGTAAGTAACAGTAACTGGTTCTACATTGTGTGTTTAGTTTGATTAGGTGTAAATATCTCGGCACTAAATACCAATAAATATACATTATGTGGTTCTTCCATTAAGTAATAAATAAAAATTAAGTCTTAAATGTAGTTGTAGTATTTAGTTTTGAATTAATAGTTGAAATCAAGTACTTATTGGGTTATTTACTCGGCATATTTCCGTGATACATGTAAAATCAGCTTATCTGATATTACCATTAGATTGACCGATACTGAATCATTCTAAAACTGTTTTTACTTTAAAATCTCACTTTTTGTCACTTATCGGGTTTCACCAGGCAACCCTCGATATATAGGTAACGTTGAAAATCAGCCCTGATTAAATTGTGAGAATGAATCATAATGGGGCCGTATTTTCCTACGTATAATAAATGTAATAATTGAAACGACGTTCATCATCATCATCATCACCATCAGCCTATCGCAGTCCACTGCTGGACATAGGCCTCCCCAATTTCACGCCACCGTTCTCGATCTTCGGCTGCTCGCATCCAGCTCCTGCCAGCCATCCTGCGCAAATCGTCGCTGCACCTTGCCTGAGGGCGTCCTACACTACGCTTGCCGAGACGCGGTCTCCACTCAAGAACTCGAAGAAGAAGAAACGACATTATTTTTATAAAATTAAATTTACACTAATAATCAAATGTAATGACAATAAGCTAATAGTATATTTCAAACATTTTATTTGCTAACATTTGCGTTTGAATAAAAAAACATTCCAAAATCTATTACTTAATGAAAGGGTATAGCAGGATGAGCCTCCAAAAATTGCCACCAACGCTTTGAGTTCAAAACTACTACCAATTAATGCCCCATAATGAATTATCACAAAAAATAACGTTTTAAGCTTAATAAAAGTCGTGGGGTTTCAGGTGGCAGAAGAGAGTTGAATAATTCATATTAATGAAAAATTTTAACAATGCTCTTATTTCAGTGCTAAGATTTGAATTTGGAATTGCTGACCAAATCCCACGTTAAATTAGGCTTGGACTAAGTAGGTTGCTAATAGTGAGAAGTTAAGAAAAAACGTTTCCTTAGTAAGTTTTGGTTAACTATCAACCGGCGAAATTAAGTTAGCAAATATGAATTGAAACAAAACAAAATGAGTTTTTCTCTCATTCTCATCTCGTCAGTCAAGTCACACCTCGGACAGTGGTGATAAAATGTATGAAACAAACGCGACTCCATTTCAAATACCATGGCCCGATGCCACATAAATCTTTGCAGTGGCATCGGGCCATGCTATTTGAAATGGAGTATACTCATTCAGTCCAAAATGTTTAATTATGTTGTAACTGTAAATATTTCATAACCGGGTAACAAAAACATGTCGTTATTAGATCTCGCTGAACGCAACTCCAATGCTAAGCTACATTGAGTTATGGCTACGTAATTTCTCTATAACTATGTCGAAATTGAGCAAAAATCCCACGTATTAGGCTTGTGGGTATTAATTGGGGTGTATGTAGTAAAAATAGACATAAAAACCAAGCAAAAAATATATTTATGAGAAATATACAAAGAGAAATAGGTGTCTTCTCCAGTCACCAGGATTCAAACTCGTGACCTGCAACTTCGCAAAGAAGGTCAAATACCAGCCCAGTTGCAGAAGCCGTTAAATTTCATAAATAAATACTGTTAAAAACATCAGTTAAAACAAAATTGTTATCATTAATCATTATTCCAACCGTTCGCCAACGACGGCAATGTAAAAACGACAAAAGCTTGTAGAAGTTGGTGCTAAGTGGAACATGCTTTGTGTGCGGCGGAGTTTAGCTGTTATCGGTCGGACTTATCGAAAAACTTTTGCCACTATCTGTACAACACTCAGACAAATTGAGAACCATATAATGTTCTGTAAGATGTTGGTGTTTTCTTTAATCTTTATAAAAGTTTGGTCCATTACATTAAGCTCCCCCAATATTATACGGCTGTATGTTACATTTTCGGGGTAATGAAATCTAGACCAAGTGTCAGTATGACAATGTTTAGTTTTTAAGTTGATAAAAGTGCAACATATAACCTTGTAATATTGGTATGCAAAAGTCTCAGGAGATTGCCTTTTTAGCGATAAATCACACCATACTGTACAGTGAACTGTAGAAAAATTTTACTCAACAAAACTTATCTACTTATCTCAAAATCAGATCTGCAGGTATATTCCTATTTCTTTGATTCATCAATCCTAAAATATTCAGAGTGCTTATGTAGTATTTTTATTTCCGTATACCTTAAAAGATATATCGAATACACGTTCATCGATTATTGATAAAGTGTACGTCGTCGAGGCTTTTACAGAAACGGTAAAAGCCTTTAGTCACTTTTGTTTCTTGTTTATACCGGCTCCGAACGGGAGCGAAACGTTCGAAGTTAAACAGTCGCTGTAAAGTACCGGAAGCATCAGCTGTCATAACTTCGACGACTATAGATGTAAATAGCAAGACTTCATTGTACGGGATATTTATTATTAGCCTACGTATTATTTGTATCAGGGTGTATATAACTTACGCTAAAATGAGTTGATACTGTTAGGAACTAGTATAGTAATATGACAGTCAAAATGATTTATAATCATTGCATCTGATATTTACAAGAAAAAAAATGTCTATTAAATAATCTACGTGACTATAATAATGAGCTTTTATACAAAAAAATGGTTAAGTAAGATATGACTATTCTGCTAGCTTTATTAAGGTATCCATAATCATGTATTTAGGTATGTAATCGATTTCTTAAACGTTCAAAGTATCCAGCCTTATGCCGTTTGCTTAGGCTACGAACAATAATAGAGAAGCCATTAATTAATTCTCCTAACGATCTCTAGATAATACCAACCAAAATTTGTGTGGAGATCTGCCAATATCTGAGAGTCATGCATCACCCTCGAAGTGGCAAGATTGATGGCCCAGCTTAGTAATTGAACTTCATCAGGGATCATAATTAATAACCCTGAGCAAAAAGCTTAATATGGGCCCCTGTCCGAGACGCCCTAAAACGTTTAAGAGAAAAGGTTGAAATAACGGTAACAGAACGGTAAGTTCCGTGCAGTAAAAAAAATCTTTTTACGAGAAACCAATAACTTGTAAGCAGCCAATATGGCAAAACGGAGCCGTTAGTTATCCTACGTGTCAGTTTATTGTTTATCCCTATATCATATACATTTTACTCAAAAAGTAATTAGCCGCCGTAAAAGGTTAATATTATTTATTATTACAACTAGCATTAACATAACGGTAAGATAACTGCAAAATAAAAACATGCGGCCTGTGTAAACTTTGAACTATCATAATAAGTAGCCAATGTGGCAAAACGGCACAGTTAGACATACCTAACTACTTTTCGTCTGTTTGTTGCTAAGAGATATTTTAGGAAAAGAGTATGTACAAGCCGTACATTGTTGGATTTGGATTTTTTTATATTCTGTAACAATCATGGTTTTTGAATTTAAACTTTCGTAATAGCTATAAATATAATTAAACGGTTACACTCATGTGTATTTAGTCAATACGCGCGACATGTTTCGGAGAGCCCAGGTCTCCATTATCAAGCACTGAGCCCGTGTTAACGTCTCGAATGCGTGGCACCTACTCAACAATTGTCTTGCAAAAATATATAGTTAAAAGATTTATTTATCCGCTCCTGTGAGAGGAGTATGAAAAGTTGATTTGAAATATATATACGCACATAAAATATTTTAAAAATAAAAATTAAACCGCCTTCAAAAATACGCTGGAACTAAAAAGTGCAAAATAATTTTGGTTCCTACCACTTAGGATTTTCTACCCAAACCTTTAAACCTTTTACCCTATTCATTGAAATAAAATATGATTCCTAGGTACCCCACTGATCTCAGTGAAGTCGGTGCCAAGACAAATACGTCCACAGGCTACATCACACTCATATTTTAGGGTTAGTTATTATTTTAGGGTTAAGAAATACTCTTCAAAATATTATAAATTAAATCAAAATATTATTAATATTATGAAGTGTATACGTAATATTATTTAGTTGTTGTTGTTCTGTGTCTTGGCACCGACTTCACTGAGATCAGTGGGGTACCTAGGAATCATATTTTATTTCAATGAATAGGGTAAAAGGTTTAAAGGTTTGGGTAGAAAATTCTAAGTGGTAGGAACCAAAATTATTTTGCACTTTTTAGTTCCAGCGTATTTTTGAAGGCGGTTTAATTTTTATTTTTAAAATATTTTATTTTTTGCTTTTTAGTATAGTATAAATATAAAATAGGTCCAGTAAAAGTACATTGTGCATCTAGGGAGGTATGTACGGTATTACCAACGAGAGTGTTAGAAGCCTGACCCCGTAGGCGGGGGCTTTTAATGACTTGAGTTAGTATTCCGCTTAGTGAGAATTATTCCCCAACTCCTAATCGCTAAGGAGTTGTACCTTCCATCATCAGCTCACCAACATGAGCCTATGACCACCTAAAGGCAAATACTCGAATAGCTTAAAAATACATGAAATATGTTGTATTTAAAGAATTATTGCCCAACTCCTAATCGCTAAGGAGTTGTACCTTCCATCATCAGCTCACCAACATGAGCCTATGACCACCTAAAGGCAAATACTTGAATAGCTTCCAAAATACATGTAATATGTTATATTTAAAGAATTATCCTCTAACTCCTAATCGTTAAGGAAATGTACCTTCCATCATCAGCTACATGAGTCTATGACCACCTAAAGGCAAATACTTGAATAGCTTCCAAAATACATGTAATATGTTATATTTAAAGAATTATCCTCTAACTCCTAATCGTTAAGGAGTTGTACCTTCCATCATCAGCTCACCAATATGAGCCTATGACCACCTAAAGGCAAACACTGGAATAGCTTCCAAAAACCATGAAACGTGTTATATTTAAAGAATTATTGCCCAACTCCTAATCGCTAAGAAGTTGTAACTTCCATCATCAGCTCACCAACATGAGCTTATGACCACCTAAGGGCAAATACTTGAATAGCTTCCAAAATACATGTAATATGTTACATTTAAAGAATTATCCTCTAACTCCTAATCGTTAAGGAGTTGTGCCTTCCATCATCAGCTCACCAACATGAGCCTATGACCACCTAAAGGCAAATACTGGAATAGCTTCCAAAAACCATGAAACGTGTTATATTTAAAGAATTATTGCCCAACTCCTAATCGCTAAGGAGTTGTACCTTCCATCATCAGCTCACCAACATAAGCCTATGACCACCTAAAGGCAAATACTTGAATAGCTTCCAAAATACATGTAATATGTTATATTTAAAGAATTATCCTCTAACTCCTAATCGTTAAGGAGTTGTACCTTCCATCATCAGCTCACCAACATGAGCCTATGACCACCTAAAGGCAAACACTGGAATAGCTTCCAAAAACCATGAAACGTGTTATATTTAAAGAATTATTGCCCAACTCCTAATCGCTAAGAAGTTGTACCTTCCATCATCAGCTCACCAACATGAGCTTATGACCACCTAAAGGCAAATACTTGAATAGCTTCCAAAATACGTGTAATATGTTATATTTAAAGAATTATCCTCTAACTCCTAATCGTTAAGGAGTTGTGCCTTCCATCATCAGCTCAATAACATGAGCCTATGGCCACCTAAAGGCAAATACTGGAATAGCTTCCAAAAACCATGAAACGTGTTATATTTAAAGCATTATTGCCCAACTCCTAATCGCTAAGGAGTTGTACCTTCCATCATCAGCTCACCAACATAAGCCTATGACCACCTAAAGGCAAATACTCGAATAGCTTAAAAAAACATGAAATATGTTGTATTTAAAGAATTATTGCCCAACTCCTAATCGTTAAGGAGTTGTACCTTCCATCATCAGCTACATGAGTCTATGACCACCTAAAGGCAAATACTTGAATAGCTTCCAAAATACATGTAATATGTTATATTTAAAGAATTATCCTCTAACTCCTAATCGTTAAGGAGTTGTACCTTCCATCATCAGCTCACCAACATGAGCCTATGACCACCTAAAGGCAAATACTGGAATAGCTTCCAAAAACCATGAAACGTGTTATATTTAAAGAATTATTGCCCAACTCCTAATCGCTAAGGAGTTGTACCTTCCATCAGCAGCTCACTAACATGAGCCTATGACCACCTAAAGGCAAATACTTGAATAGCTTCCAAAAACCATGAAACGTGTTATATTTAAAGAATTATTGCCCAACTCCTAATCGCTAAGGAGTTTTACCTTCCATCATCAGCTCACCAACATGAGCCTATGACCACCTAAAGGCAAATACTTGAATAGCTTCCAAAAACCATGAAACGTGTTATATTTAAAGAATTATTGCCCAACTCCTAATCGCTAAGGAGTTGTACCTTCCATCATCAGCTCACTAACATGAGCCTATGACCACCTAAAGGCAAATACTTGAATAGCTTCCAAAACACATGTAATATGTTATATTTAAAGAATTATCCTCTAACTCCTAATCGTTAAGGAGTTGTACCTTCCATCTTCAGCTCACCAACATGAGCCTATGACCACCTAAAGGCAAATACTGGAATAGCTTCCAAAAACCATAAAACGTGTTATATTTAAAGAATTATTGCCCAACTCCTAATCGCTAAGGAGTTGTACCTTCCATCATCAGCTCACCAACATGAGCCTATGACCACCTAAAGGCAAATACTTGAATAGCTTCCAAAATACATGTAATATGTTATATTTAAAGAATTATCTTTTAACTCCTAATCGTTAAGGAGTTGTACTTTCCATCATCAGCTCACCAACATGAGCCTATGACCACCTAAAGGCAAATACTGGAATAGCTTCCAAAAACCATGAAACGTGTTATATTTAAAGAATTATTGCCCAATTCCTAATCTCTAAGGAGTTGTACCTTCCGTCATCAGCTCACCGACTTAAGACGTTCATTACTAGACGCAAATACTTGATTGGCTTTCGAAAATAAATGAAAAATGTCATGTGTGCCTACAACATTTGAAGAGTTCCCTCGATTTCTCCAGGATCCCATCATCAGATCTGGACCGGACGACAATGGGACCAACTAGAAGGTATACCCTTTCAAACAAAAAAAGAATTTTTCAAATCGGTCCACGCGTCTTCGAGCAATCGGGGAACATACATAAAAAAAAAAAAAAGATTTCGTCGAATTGTAAACCTCCTCCTTTTTGAAGTCGGTTAAAAATATGGAAAACAAAGTAGATTTTATATTAAATTATATTATTGCAACAAATTTTTGCCAAGGTGCCCTTCTGCATTATATCAATGTATGTCTAGGTTTCACTGGGTTTCATTAAAAATAACTGTGTTCTCTTTCAAACAGAACATGAAATTCGCAAGAGATTTCCATATAATTAAAAATGCTTAAGCTTCAGCTTTCTGTAGTGATGTGCTGGAAACATATGTGTTTTTTAAGAGCAATTAAGCAAGCATGCACTAGAGCATGCGGTTTAATATTCGCAATGCAGCGCCTAGTTTTTATTTAGCCCATAGCAGAATACATACGATACAAAAGCCCGCCAGCCCTGCAAGTATGTGATGCTCTAAATATTACTGGAAATGACATTGGTTAAACAATTAATTTGACGAATTATAAATTTTCTGACTAAATTAAATTCAACTGTAATTTAAAAATAATGTGGCGACGCCAGTAGGTAAGTACGTAGATATATCAAACATGAATGAGATACGTCGTGAGCTTTTATTTTGGTGACACCTTCAAAGGCGTCCGTTTGTTATGGGTATATTAAAACGAAATGTCTTCTTTGAGGAAATCGGTGTGCTTTTTCTAACAAGTATCTTCATCGTGTTTATTCGTACACATACTAACGTATTACTTACTTATATCCTGTTCATCAAATTGGTAGAGCGAAAAGTTTTTCAAATTAACCCTTTTTAGGTTGACATACAAAGTTACATTCCCTCGCTGTTGTACCATTTAATTGCTTGGCGATTGGATTTGGCTTCGTACAAAATTAACTTAACTCCCAAATAAGTGAGGTTTGCGGAGAACTTTAAGTAATTTACATAGTTTCTGTACATTTATATAATGGGCAAACTAGCACATTCCATACAAAGTTACTAATGTGGATTATATTTGTCACAAAATCTAGTAGGTACCTACATTATAGGTTTAATAGCATTGTTTTTATTAATATTTCTTGATTAATATTATTGTCTTTTTTTACTTTTAATGGTGGCTGACAAGGTTTTCTTTAACCAGTCGGCAACATATTGTATTGTAAAATGCATTAAAATTTCAAGATTCAACAGAATTCTGACAGTGGACAAGTTGTAATAAGATCAGATTAGGTACTCTAGGGAATGCCGGTAGGTGTGAGTTATAACTTACTTATCAATTATCATGAAAGTAACTAGATACTTATACCATATATGTTTAAGTATATTTTAATATTATTTGTTTAATTTTATTGGTGACAATTGGAATGGTTACGTAGCTCTCAGTAATAAATTATATTATTTAAGTCCTGTGGATGCTTTTCCACTTAAATAGTCGTAGAAAAAGTATAGTATGCTACGTTGTAACATTATTAGTTTAAAAAATGCTCGGGACATCTACTCCCTAATCCTTTTTTTAGCCTTATAATAGGCATAATACGAGTATACTATATAGCAATAGTTTTAAGAAATATAGTTGTACCATATTTCCTCCATGTGACATCCGAGAAATGGCCGTTTAAAAAAACTTATCGCCAACGCATTGATGCGTTAGAGATGTGGGTTTGGAGAAAAATATTTCAGAGGTCCCGTAGACGGTCTTCCACATATAAATGCATCGAGTTGTAGTTGAGCGCAAATGAATCCGATGGACTGACCAGATCCGAATAATCTTGGACGCTAAATTATAATCAGAGATCGGATGGATTTGCGACATTCTCAGTGACTTACGTCATTTTGATGACATTTAGTATGAGATGTCGCACAAAAATCCGATCTCTGATTATAACATATACTTAGTTTAATTTCTGAAAATCAGTTTGTTATTTAATAGGTCTATCTATATAAGTTGTACCAGCTTAGGAATAATACCTTAAAACTTGTCAAAGTTGGACAAAATCCTCGGTACCTAAAAACGAACGGTAGAATTGAAATACGGCAACACTTTGTTATAACACTGAATCAAACTTTCTCAAATTAAAAATTAATAGGTTCAGGTGTTGGTAGATCACGACATAAGTAAAAGTTGAATCGAATACCCGATCGATGAGTACTATGAGATCTAATAGTTTCAGCACGAACCTTGTCGATTCTATTAACCATGGATCCGTGACCCCGCGCGCCTATGCAAGTACTTACATATGTACGGTGTAATCATGGTTTTCATCAAAAGGGAGGCACAGTGGTACGCTTTCAGAGCCATCAGCTCGTCACGACGGCATTCAGTCGCGTAGCTGCCGGTGATCGCAATTATGTCATCCCTCTTTTTTCTGACATAGTTGGCATTCCATTTAATCTGGAATACACTTTTGGAGATAGATTTATTGCAATTTATTTCAGTGTGGGTACAAAACATATGATGTTGTCGCCATTCAAAAAAATATTGACATTAAAAAGCAAATACACATACTCTTAGTAAATACATAGTCGTGCATACGTACACTACAGCTCAGGGATCAAAAGCATTAAAATTTAAAGACTTAACTTTCGAAAGTGATTTATATAAGAAGACACACAGTAGACTATTCGTATTGATGAATTCGGCACATTACTCTACTATTATTTTTATAAGTCTGCTAATAAGTCAACTTTTATACTTAAATGGTTATTCTTCAATGTTACAAAGAATACTGCTTAATTACAACTACCTATGAAATATATACAGGGTGGTCCAAACCTTGACGTCAAAAAATTTGTTTTATATTCCTCACGTCATGAGCTATCAGATTATACCCCATGTATGTTAGCCGATTTTTTGTAGTTTTCGAGTTATGAATTTTCGAGTTGAAAATTTTGAGAAATTCTGGAATTAAGAAATTTATTAATAAAAAAAAACTTTTGGGTTTTTTAACTAGTTTCTTTTTGTAAAAGTATTAATGCAAACAAAGCATTTACTGACAAAAAATTAGCGTCCTCTCTTTGATACAAGTAGGATAAAAAAATACCAAATTCAAAATTTTACGCTAAAAACGCATCAAAATAGCATTAATTTACTTAAATAAAAAAATAAAACATATCTCAAGGAATTTTCGTATTCTAAAGACCGCCCTAGAGCTTGAGCCTTTGTAAAAGCAAAAAAAAAATGATACTTAATGATGAGGGTTTTTCGGAGCAGTCGGTCAAATAAACTTAAAAAAGCTTAAAATTTTAAAGTAGTAAAAAATTGATTCAATAACTACACAAATTGAGTTTCTTGGTATTTCCTGTTTTTGTTTATTGATAAGAACAACAAAACAGACGAAATTTTACTTTATTTTTAAATAAAAAAATTAGAAGCTGCTTTTTTAGTTTATTTGACCGACTACTCCGAAAAATCCTCATCTTTAAGTATCACTTTTTTTTTATTTTACGAAGATTTAAGGTCTAGGGCAGTCTTTAGATTACCAAACATCCTTAGGATATGTTTCATTTTTTTATTTACGTACATTAATGCTATTTTGATGCGTTTTTAACGTAAAATTTTGAATTTGGTATTTTTATCCTACTTGTATCAAAGTGTGGACGCAAATTTTTTTGTCAGTAAATGTTTTATTTGTAGTAATACTTATATAAAAAGAAAATATTAAAAAAACCCAATAGTTTTTTTTAATCAATAAATTTCTTCATTCCAGAATTTCTCAAAAAAAAAATCTTCAAAAATTTATAACTCGAAAAGTACAAAAAATCGGCTAATATTTATGGGGTATATTCTGATAGCCCATGACGTAGGAAACCTAAAAAAAAATTTTTGACGTCAAGGTATGGAGCACCCTGTATGTGATGTATTACATTTGAGCGATAGTGTACATAATATGCTGCCATACCTAAATATGGAAGGTGTAATAATTACTTGGCCGAAAATGTTATGTCTCCTGATTTATTAAAACCGAAATTACTAAAACCAGGTAGGCTTGTGACGGTCCCCGGTTTTATCGTTTGCTGACGTTGCTATTACGTTTTAACATCTACATATATGTACAAGCGCGAAAGTGATTCGAAGCAAGACAATTACAAAATGCCATCATAAGCCACCAGAGTTAACAATTGGATCGCGATCAGGGTCGCCACTCTCTGTCGCCCAAGACAGAAAACTTTGCTAATAGGCTTTTCTTTTATTACGAAAGTCATAAAAGATCCCCCAACTTGATCCCTTGTCATTGCATCGATGTTATGACTGTTCTATCTTCGGACAAAACGGTAAAAGAACAGAAGTAACAGATGTGGCTTTACTAATCTTGAATTACAACTATCTAAAATTGTACGTCATTGGTATGTACTTGTGCATTTTATACGGGTTTAATTTTTAAGCTGTGAAAGTTTTCTTTAGGTACCTTACATAATTATGTATTTCATTGATTTTCTTCCTACCGATACAGCTTTTTAAAGTTAAACCGTGTAATCAAATAAATAAATATGTTTGATTTCCCGACCTGTTTCGACCCATTAAAAGGGTGCTCTGGACGACGTGAGTATCTACACGTCGGGCTCTGACTGAAACTGCTCCGGACAAAGACCCTCTTAATAGGTCGAAATATGATCAGCAATCTTTTTTTCTGCACCATGCGCGATCTGTATCCGGTTATATAATTGATGAATCCTAATGTACGTAAGAACTTAAGCAGAATCAAGCATTACTTAAACCACTCATGCTTAATCAAATCGTCATTTGAGAAACTTCTCAAATACGAAATACATCAAGTTCCAGCGAATGAAGTTTCACTTAATGTCGAGATAACGATCTAGCTCAGACTGAGTGGATATATTGAGGCGATTCATCTTGCTCCATGCAGATACGTACTGAATACACCTCGTCTATTCACCTGCCAGCCCCTAAGACCGAGTGGTCATCAAGAATCTGTTACAGTATGTAAATTGAGGACTGCTCGGTAGTTTGGTGCGTTGCATATTCGTCGTATGTATTATAAAGTATGTATTACATAAGGTTATATTGAGATTTTGGGGTTACAACTGCAGTAGATGTTTTGCAGCAAAAGACAAAGTTATTTATAAAGGATTTGATATAGGTATGTAAATAGCAGGTACTACAACCTAAGGAAGTAATATAATTACCTACCACTTGAGATTCTAAATAGATTTTAGGTAGACAAATTACACCTACTTAAATTTTATTTTATGTTAGCAATAATCTATAAATTTTGAAGTCGGTGTTCAGTTCACCGAACAATAGATTTAACTAGTCTAGGTAAATCACAAACATTTTATTGTATTTTTTATGTATAAACAAGTATATTAAAAAAACAATAACTACTTAAGAATAATATTAACTACCTACAAACTAAATCTTTAAAAATAAATTAGCAAAAGTAATATTAAAAATTAACTTAAATAAAATTAAACCTAAAAAAAGAGAAGTAACTACCCATCCAAACCACCCCGACTGGTTCCCGACGCGACTTAAATTAATTTCACAAGTAGTCACATCGTATTTTCTATCTATCGTGTATTCTAAATATGCAAACCTTTATTTGGCTTTGACTGTAGTCCGGAATACTTGATCAGATGAGAGAAGCGAACCTTTTTACGGTAATACATTTGTATTTGCTTTCATAAAGGGGACGATACACTCATTAGTTGCGTAATGAAGGCTTTGAATTTTTAAGGACGGTTTAATCCCCCCGTGTTTCCGGAGACCCCTAATTAATGTGGTATCAATACAACCAACAAATACTATATTTTATATATTTATTACTCCCCGCTTAATACATTTATATACTTGTATGAAAGTACAAATAAAAATATCATCAATTGATGTATTCTCTCAGCGATAAAAGGGCAATCAAACGAGATATTTAGCGAAAATGTCAATTTACGGCAGTGAAAAAGATCTTTACTCATTCATGGATTAATTGAAAAGGGGTGACCGTAGATTTAATCATAACGCCATTCAAAGTCCAAGTTATAGACTTACGGAGTTGAGCTAATTTTCTTATAGGATACGTATGATTGTTAGTTGCAAGGACGGATATATTTTTTTTCAAAATTGCAACTTCTCAAAACATTGTTAAGTTTGCTCGTTTGTACAAATCTACACGATTAGTTTATTTGTATGACTAACTGTCGAGTTTAAAATTGAGAGTTATCAATGTTAATTGGGAATCTTGTCCAAAATATTATAATTTGAATAGACTTACTACTACTACTACTACTACTACTACTACTACTACTACTACTAAACCTCTTTAGCCTAAAAAAGCCAGTGACGCTCGGGAATAATATTTTATAGTTTTGACGAGTATGACAATTTAAAAAGTGTTTGTGCGGTCTACTTGGATATGAAAATAGTTTGGCGACTGGCTGGGTCTGAATGACACTATTTTGAATTATTTCTTTACTTATTTGACAATATAGATTTCCTTGGCAGACTGTGGTTGTCATGTGTAAACATATTGCGATTATGTGTGCTAAAAATATTTTAAAATAAAAATTAAACCGCCTTCAAAAATTAACCCAAACTAAAAAGTAAAAAATAATTTTAGTTCCTACTTCTTAGGATTTCCTACCCAAACCTTTTACCCTATTCATTGAAATAAAATATTATGGCTAGGTATCCTACAGATTTCTTAGAAGTCGGTGCCAAGTGCCGCCGATTATGTGTTTATCAACAGAATGATCTACCTCAGTCATTTTGATGAAAGCATAACCGGAGTGACAGTAAGTTACAAAGCTCTATCGAATACAATCATATACTCGCGAAGTGAACATATTTGGCTTGGCACCGACTTCTAAGAAATCTGTAGGATACCTAGCCATAATATTTTATTTCAATGAATAGGGTAAAAGGTTTGGGTAGGAAATCCTAAGAAGTAGGAACTAAAATTATTTTTTACTTTTTAGTTTGGGTTAATTATTGAAGGCGGTTTAATTTTTATTTTAAAAAAAATTAAAGAAAAAAAAACCTTTTTAAAAACAAGCTTTTATTATTTGTTTATAAAATGAACTAAAAAGTTAAAAATAAATTAACTCTAAAAAGAAATATAACACTTTGTAACTTGATTGTAACCTTTAACGACAAATAAGCGTCTTCGTCTAGGACAAAATAATTCCATATTGTACAAATTTATTTAATTTTAACACTAAAACTTTTCACCATACATAATTATTCAATCTCGTCCCCCCTCTTTATCATAGTCCAAATTTATAAACGAAAGCGTGTTACATTTAATACAACACAACATTTTCCTCAAGCTATCACAATGTAACACGCTTTCATTTATAAATGGGGACTATGATAAAGAGGGGGGACGAGATTGAATAATTATGTATGGTGAAAAGTTTTAGTGTTAAAATTAAATAAATTTGTACAATATGGAATTATTTTGTCCTAGACGAAGACGCTTATTTGTCGTTAAAGGTTACAATCAAGTTACAAAGTGTTATATTTCTTTTTAGAGTTAATTTATTTTTAACTTTTTAGTTCATTTTATAAACAAATAATAAAAGCTTGTTTTTAAAAAGGTTTTTTTTTCTTTAATTTTATTTTTAACTTTTTAGTACCTCAATTTTTAGTTCGAGATTCACTACGACGTAGTTCGCAGCGCGTAGCAGCGTTATTCCGTTATGAAGTCCGTAGTTCGTTCACATGATATGTAATATGTACTGATTTAAATATCAATAATGTTGAAATTATGTAATCACTTGTTAGTTATTTGTAACTTTCTCAATTTTTCATTATATCCATTTCTTTTAATGCATTAACATTACAAAGTTTCTTCGACGTCAACTTGGAGCAGTCAAGTTCTTCGATTTGAAGACCTGCTAAAGACCTAACTCAGCTTAAAGCTACATAAGCTTGATCAGCAGCGAACAATTTGGAGCCTAGATAAATAACAGCATGATCTACAGTAGTTCCCTGCATTTTATGCACAGTTGAAGCCCAAGACAAGACAATCGGGAGCATTCTTCTTTCAGCTGTGCCGTGATTAAATTTAGCAGGAAATTGAACTGATTTAGGGTGTAGGTATTATGTGAATGCCATCGTTACCAAAGTCTACGCGAACCGATGGTATATCGCTATCGTATAGTTGAGCACGTATGTAATACGGCCATATGATTTCAGTGATGTGACCTATTGCTCCATTCACAAGTCCCTTAGCAACGTCAACGTTTTAGACCTCAACATAACTTTAGCACCAACAAATATGTCCGTGTGTATTATTTTATTAATATCAATCTGATCATTCTTTTTTGATCCATCAATTAATTGATCTTGTGCTATTATTTTAAAAATTTGTGTATTCTTCTTCCTAAAATGTTCGAGAACGGCTGAATTATGTTTATTGACCTGCTGATTCGTTGGGTAAATACGTAGAGCTTTTTCAATCGAGAACTCTCCAGAGCTATTTGAAGATACTTGCTGCATAAGATCAGAAAAGTGTTCGGTAGTTAAAGTAGTTAAAGCGTTCAATATATTCACAAACTTGTCGCAACCTTTTTGTCTCATGTTCTCTTTTAGCTCTATTAAAAAGAACAAGCGCCACAAATGTGTCGCTGGAACCATTCTTGCTGGTTGATCGAATACTTGGTTTCCGCGTACCGGAGGCAGTTCCATTAGATCGCCAAACAAGAGCACATTAAAACCACCGAACATTTCTTGACTATTCTTAAGTTGTTTTAATCTAGAGTCGATCATGCAAAGCATCTCATACGGGACCATTGATATTTCGTCAATAAATAGAAATTGTATATCTTTCCACTGTAACCGCATCAATCTGAGAAAAATTCCCGTCAGCATGGGCATCTGGGTTATCCTTCCATCTTTTTGCACAGGTAGCTTTAGTGCAGTATGAAGTGTAGAGCCTCCAATCAAACGCGCTGCAACCCCTGTTAGAGCGCACACTTTAACGACAGTCTTGGCATGGCAACGGTTGGCTTGATTTTTCAGCAATTTGAACAAAAATGTTTTACCAGTTCCTGCATTCCCTGTTATGAAGAGCCTTAGTCTGTTGTCGTTTCCTTGAATCTGCTCTTGGATATTTCGTGTCACAAATCGAAACACTTCCGCCTGATCAGCAAGTTACGATCTTGCGTCGTTTAATTATGGAGTTCCTATGGCCACCTTCCGGCTCCAACATCAGACCCTGGTTACCATATAGTATCAAAGTACTCGTCAAGACTAATCCAATGAGCTCAAGCTCGATGGGGTTGCGTCGCTTAATTACGGAGTTCCTATGGCCACCTTCCAACTCCAACATCAGACCCTGGTTACCATATAGTATCAAAGTACTCGTCAAGACTAATCCAATGAGCTCAAACTCGATAGGGTTGCATCGTTTAATTACGGAGTTCCTATGACCGCCTTCCGGCTCCAACATCAGACCCTGGTTACCATATAGTATCAAAGTACTCGTCAAGACTAATCCAATGAGCTCAAACTCGATAGGGTTGCATCGTTTAATTACGGAGTTCCTATGACCGCCTTCCGGCTCCAACATCAGACCCTGGTTACCATATAGTATCAAAGTACTCGTCAAGACTAATCCAATGAGCCCAAACTCGATGGGGTTGCATCGTTTAATTACGGAGTTTCTATGGCCACCTTCCGGCTCCAACATCAGACCCTGGTTACCATATAGTATCAAAGTACTCGTCAAGACTAATCCAATGAGCCCAAACTCGATGGGGTTGCATCGTTTAATTACGGAGTTTCTATGGCCACCTTTCGGCTCCAACATCAGACCCTGGTTACCATATAGTATCAAAGTACTCGTCAAGACTAATCCAATGAGCCCAAACTCGATGGGGTTGCGTCGTTTAATTACGGGGAGTTCCTATGGCCACCTTCCAACTCCAACATCAGACCCTGGTTACCATATAGTATCAAAGTACTCGTCAAGACTAATCCAATGAGCCCAAACTCGATGGGGTTGCATCGTTTAATTACGGAGTTTCTATGGCCACCTTCCGGCTCCAACATCAGACCCTGGTTACCATATAGTATCAAAGTACTCGTCAAGACTAATCCAATGAGCCCAAACTCGATGGGGTTGCGTCGTTTAATTACGGGGAGTTCCTATGGCCACCTTCCAACTCCAACATCAGACCCTGGTTACCATATAGTATCAAAGTACTCGTCAAGACTAATCCAATGAGCTCAAACTCGATAGGGTTGCATCGTTTAATTATGGAGTTCCTATGACCACCTTCCGGCTCCATCATCAGACCCTGGTTACCATATAGTATCAAAGTACTTGTCAAGACGAATCTAATGAGCTCAAACTCGATAGGGTTGCATCATTCAATAACGGAGTTCCTATGGCCACCTTCCAGCTCCATCATCAGATCAGCTCTATGTCACAATAACATTGCATTGTCATCCGAGTTATACATGCATTCTAAATTCCCGCTCAATCGGAAACCGGGAAGTGGGTCAAATTTAAGTTGCAAGATTTGATTACAGAACGACAGACAACGGGACAGGTGAAACTAAATAAAAGCTTGTAATATTTTATTTTTTGCTTTTTAGTAGTGTAAAATCGTTATTTAGTGTGCTCTAAATATTTATAATTAGAATGTCCTGCACTATAATAGGCCAGAAAATCTGAATCTATGTTATTTAAAGAATCACTAACCGCTAACCAACATGTCATAACTACTAAGCAAACACTTGAATAGATCTCGAAAATGTATGACAGTTGTTATATTCAAAGAATTATCCTCTAACTCCTAATCGTTAAGGAGTTATACCTTTCGTCATCAGCTCACCAACATGAGACTATGACCACCTAAAGGCAAATATTCAAATAGCTTCCAAAATACACGAAATATGTTATACTTAAAGAATTATCCCCCAACTCCTAATTGCTAAGGAGTTGTACCTTCCATCATCAGATCACCAACTTAAAACGTTCATGACTAGACGCAAATACTTGATTAGTCTTCGAAAATAAATGAAAAATGTCATATATGCCTACAACATTTGAAGAGTTCCCTCGATTTCTCCAGGATCCCATCATCAGATCTGAACTCGGTCACAATGGGACCAACTAGAAGGTATACCCTTTCAAACAAAAAAAGAAGTTTTCAAATCGGTCCACGCGTCTTCGAGTAATCGGGGAACATACATAAAAAAAAAAAAGATTTCGATGAATTGTAAACCTCCTCCTTTTTGAAGTCGGTTAAAAATATAAATTCCACATCAATTTTATGCAACATTTACAAACCCATGCAGTCCACGCCAGTAGCACACTAGTTTGATTTTGACACAAAAGCTGAAAAAAAATAAAATTAAAGAAAAAAAAACCTTTTTAAAAACAAGCTTTTATTATTTGTTTATAAAATGAACTAAAAAGTTAAAAATAAATTAACTCTAAAAAGAAATATAACACTTTGTAACTTGATTGTAACCTTTAACGACAAATAAGCGTCTTCGTCTAGGACAAAATAATTCCATATTGTACAAATTTATTTAATTTTAACACTAAAACTTTTCACCATACATAATTATTCAATCTCGTCCCCCCTCTTTATCATAGTCCAAATTTATAAACGAAAGCGTGTTACATTTAATACAACACAACATTTTCCTCAAGCTATCACAATGTAACACGCTTTCATTTATAAATGGGGACTATGATAAAGAGGGGGGACGAGATTGAATAATTATGTATGGTGAAAAGTTTTAGTGTTAAAATTAAATAAATTTGTACAATATGGAATTATTTTGTCCTAGACGAAGACGCTTATTTGTCGTTAAAGGTTACAATCAAGTTACAAAGTGTTATATTTCTTTTTAGAGTTAATTTATTTTTAACTTTTTAGTTCATTTTATAAACAAATAATAAAAGCTTGTTTTTAAAAAGGTTTTTTTTTTCTTTAATTTTATTTTTAACTTTTTAGTACCTCAATTTTTAGTTCGAGATTCACTACGACGTAGTTCGCAGCGCGTAGCAGCGTTATTCCGTTATGAAGTCCGTAGTTCGTTCACATGATATGTAATATGTACTGATTTAAATATCAATAATGTTGAAATTATGTAATCACTTGTTAGTTATTTGTAACTTTCTCAATTTTTCATTATATCCATTTCTTTTAATGCATTAACATTACAAAGTTTCTTCGACGTCAACTTGGAGCAGTCAAGTTCTTCGATTTGAAGACCTGCTAAAGACCTAACTCAGCTTAAAGCTACATAAGCTTGATCAGCAGCGAACAATTTGGAGCCTAGATAAATAACAGCATGATCTACAGTAGTTCCCTGCATTTTATGCACAGTTGAAGCCCAAGACAAGACAATCGGGAGCATTCTTCTTTCAGCTGTGCCGTGATTAAATTTAGCAGGAAATTGAACTGATTTAGGGTGTAGGTATTATGTGAATGCCATCGTTACCAAAGTCTACGCGAACCGATGGTATATCGCTATCGTATAGTTGAGCACGTATGTAATACGGCCATATGATTCAGTGATGTGACCTATTGCTCCATTCACAAGTCCCTTAGCAACGTCAACGTTTTAGACCTCAACATAACTTTAGCACCAACAATATGTCCGTGTGTATTATTTTATTAATATCAATCTGATCATTCTTTTTTGATCCATCAATTAATTGATCTTGTGCTATTATTTTTAAAAATTTGTGTATTCTTCTTCCTAAATGTTCGAGAACGGCTGAATTATGTTTATTGACCTGCTGATTCGTTGGGTAAATACGTAGAGCTTTTTCAATCGAGAACTCTCCAGAGCTATTTGAAGATACTTGCTGCATAAGATCAGAAAAGTGTTCGGTAGTTAAAGTAGTTAAAGCGTTCAATATATTCACAAACTTGTCGCAACCTTTTTGTCTCATGTTCTCTTTTAGCTCTATTAAAAAGAACAAGCGCCACAAATGTGTCGCTGGAACCATTCTTGCTGGTTGATCGAATACTTGGTTTCCGCGTACCGGAGGCAGTTCCATTAGATCGCCAAACAAGAGCACATTAAAACCACCGAACATTTCTTGACTATTCTTAAGTTGTTTTAATCTAGAGTCGATCATGCAAAGCATCTCATACGGGACCATTGATATTTCGTCAATAAATAGAAATTGTATATCTTTCCACTGTAACCGCATCAATCTGAGAAAAATTCCCGTCAGCATGGGCATCTGGGTTATCCTTCCATCTTTTTGCACAGGTAGCTTTAGTGCAGTATGAAGTGTAGAGCCTCCAATCAAACGCGCTGCAACCCCTGTTAGAGCGCACACTTTAACGACAGTCTTGGCATGGCAACGGTTGGCTTGATTTTTCAGCAATTTGAACAAAAATGTTTTACCAGTTCCTGCATTCCCTGTTATGAAGAGCCTTAGTCTGTTGTCGTTTCCTTGAATCTGCTCTTGGATATTTCGTGTCACAAATCGAAACACTTCCGCCTGATCAGCAAGTTACGATCTTGCGTCGTTTAATTATGGAGTTCCTATGGCCACCTTCCGGCTCCAACATCAGACCCTGGTTACCATATAGTATCAAAGTACTCGTCAAGACTAATCCAATGAGCTCAAGCTCGATGGGGTTGCGTCGCTTAATTACGGAGTTCCTATGGCCACCTTCCAACTCCAACATCAGACCCTGGTTACCATATAGTATCAAAGTACTCGTCAAGACTAATCCAATGAGCTCAAACTCGATAGGGTTGCATCGTTTAATTACGGAGTTCCTATGACCGCCTTCCGGCTCCAACATCAGACCCTGGTTACCATATAGTATCAAAGTACTCGTCAAGACTAATCCAATGAGCTCAAACTCGATAGGGTTGCATCGTTTAATTACGGAGTTCCTATGACCGCCTTCCGGCTCCAACATCAGACCCTGGTTACCATATAGTATCAAAGTACTCGTCAAGACTAATCCAATGAGCCCAAACTCGATGGGGTTGCATCGTTTAATTACGGAGTTTCTATGGCCACCTTCCGGCTCCAACATCAGACCCTGGTTACCATATAGTATCAAAGTACTCGTCAAGACTAATCCAATGAGCCCAAACTCGATGGGGTTGCATCGTTTAATTACGGAGTTTCTATGGCCACCTTTCGGCTCCAACATCAGACCCTGGTTACCATATAGTATCAAAGTACTCGTCAAGACTAATCCAATGAGCCCAAACTCGATGGGGTTGCGTCGTTTAATTACGGGGAGTTCCTATGGCCACCTTCCAACTCCAACATCAGACCCTGGTTACCATATAGTATCAAAGTACTCGTCAAGACTAATCCAATGAGCCCAAACTCGATGGGGTTGCATCGTTTAATTACGGAGTTTCTATGGCCACCTTCCGGCTCCAACATCAGACCCTGGTTACCATATAGTATCAAAGTACTCGTCAAGACTAATCCAATGAGCCCAAACTCGATGGGGTTGCGTCGTTTAATTACGGGGAGTTCCTATGGCCACCTTCCAACTCCAACATCAGACCCTGGTTACCATATAGTATCAAAGTACTCGTCAAGACTAATCCAATGAGCTCAAACTCGATAGGGTTGCATCGTTTAATTATGGAGTTCCTATGACCACCTTCCGGCTCCATCATCAGACCCTGGTTACCATATAGTATCAAAGTACTTGTCAAGACGAATCTAATGAGCTCAAACTCGATAGGGTTGCATCATTCAATTACGGAGTTCCTATGGCCACCTTCCAGCTCCATCATCAGATCAGCTCTATGTCACAATAACATTGATTTGTCATCCGAGTTATACATGCATTCTAAATTCCAGCTCAATCGGAAACCGGGAAGTGGGTCAAATTTAAGTTGCAAGATTTGATTACAGAACGACAGACAACGGGACAGGTGAAACTAAATAAAAGCTTGTAATAAACGCCGCGTCACCTCACTTGCGCCAGCCCAGAAGACGTCTTGTCCTCGTTTTCGTATTTCCTTTCACGTGTAATTTCCCAGGGCGCGGCGTTTCAGGCCGCAACTACAACAAAAGTAAATCGCATTCCATGGGGATTTTATGGCCACGTCATAACAATCTATGTAGTTTAATTAAGTTTTGATAATAGGTATTCGAGTATCTTGAAGTGAATTGAATACCCAAGATATGATCCACTTTTAGGCTTATAAAGGAATTTCGAGTTTGGCAAGTTAATGGTGTTTGTTTAACAAGTTCCTTCATTCGTGGGGCTTATAATAATTTAGAATACGCTTTTTTACAGTTTATGGTTAATCAGCATATCAGATAATTTTAATAAAATATCGTGAACGATAAAACTGTAGTAGGTACTTATTTTGCATTGCCCTTTAAAGTTTGCACCTGCGTTTAAAAATGATTAACCGTACCGACTTCATAGTGTATCAAAAATATCACGCCAGATCGAAGGTAGCCAAATAATTGTATTATTTAGCAGGTATACTCAATACATTGATTTGTTTATGAATCGCCATAAATAACAGCTGATCAAGCTTTTTGCTTATTACATTTGGTAAAAGTATAATTATTGTTCTAAAATTGACCATGAAATAATATTACAAAATAACTCTGACACTAACACTATCAACTCTTATATCCACCAATGAAGAAAAACCTTACGGATAAAAAACTACTATTGTAACCATTGCACACAAATTAATTTCTCACACTGTTTAATCACAAGCACAGCTATACAGATACCTACCTGGTTAAGTTATTTTAATGCTGTGTCACCACCTTTACAAGTTTCGCTGAGATAATGGCCTCAGAAGGAATTTGCGGATTGGTTTTGTTAATCAAAGTGCCGGTAATAACCATTTGATGAGCCATCCGATGGACTAAATGATATTCCTTCGTGAACGTCCCCTTGTCAGTTCATGCTTAAATAGGGGTTACTGATAATTAACAACAAGTAAATAACAAAGTAAAAATAGGAGTATAAACCTAGGAAGTGAGTTGTTTGTTTCACTTATTTCATCATCAGGTCTTGTAATTGATAATTAAATCACAAATGAATATTTAGAAAATAAAATTACATCAATCACAATCAGAAGATCTGTTGGTGTTTTTGACATCTAAACATTCTTTTGTTTATTCTTATTGTTTTTTTACATTATTTGAGTTATAATTAATTTGGAGTACATACATTTGCGTGCAATTGAATTACTATTCTGATTTTTTTAAATCACCTCGTGATGATGTAAGTCTACGTAATTATTGTGTTACAAATACTTATTTCATTTCAAAATATCCTCGAAAAAGTGAAATATATCATAAAACGCTATCGATGCAAGATCACTGATCGAGATGCATTAGTAGAATATAATAAAATATCTAGAATATAGATGCGACTTGAAAGTCCACTGAACTTGAGATGGGCAACTTGGGGCTGATGAAAATTGGCCCCGGATATTTCTGTATCTTCAACGAGACAGATTCATTCCGATCCCGCAGGCGAAAAACTTCAGCAGCTGAAGTAAAAACGAGAAATGTGTAGCGCTCGGTGTGTTTTTTGAATTCGAAAGTAGGACTACAACTGTATTTCGATAGTTGACGTCTCATTATATTACAAGTAACTCGTAATTTTAACCCTTTTTTCCAGAGCAACCTACAGAGGTTGCTTATGATTTTTCCCGTGGACCGTACAGTTCTATTACCTAGACAAATAATTAAATAACTTGAGTAATATAGGTATTTAATATTCATTATTGACTATGTAATAACAGCATATATAATATTGTATTTATCATTTAATATAATACCTTATAGAGATAGGATTAGCTGGTAGAAAAGGAAAATAATATTTCCGCGCTTCTCGGCCCCGCGGGGGTGATCAAAAGCGAATGTTAATCGTAGCGGTAAATGGCTTAGCGTTTTCAAGAATACTTTATTTGGATAAAATTATTTAATTCAACTGTTGGAAAATTCAATCTTGGGTATAAGTTACAGTGCTATGTTGAAGTGGCAGTAGAATCTGTTAACCTTTTTGTCGATATGCCAAGAAAAAAAAACGAGGTATCCTTATAAGTACGTTTTACTAAGATATTTTATGTTCAAATAGTTGACTGAAATATCATGATTAGTTTTTCGAAAGAATATCAATATTTATATTGTATGCAAAAATATGCGTTATTTGAGTGTTTATGGATTGTAATATCCTATTTAAATCATTCTTCATACAGTCAATTTTCGAAACTTCTTAATCTTATTGCACTATTAAGTAACCAAACGTACGTCAATAGGAATTAACTCGGCTTAAAATCAGAAAATTAATCTTCTTTCTCTTATTATATGCTACGCTACTACGGCCTTTGCACATAACACTTGACTGTAAATTATCTGACACTAGCATAATCTCGGAAGGAGAAAATTAAAATATTAATAAAGTCATCCATATAATTCAAGCCTAATTAAGTCTTGAGAGGCTTTTACAAAGCATAGAAGTGGTAATTACGTCGTTCGGGCTCACTCTACAGTTTCGTTTAAATTTCACCTCGGCTGCCAGCCTGGCTCATTAGGCGCAACTCTTTGATGCATGCTAATTTGAGTTACCTTCCGAAAAGTTGTAATTAAGAGAATTCGGTCAAAGTCGACTGCCATACAAAGCGGTAATATGCTTGTCAGTTATCATCATAGATTTTGTCTAAAGGTAGTGGGACCGAAGAGCGTCCTGTGCGATATTATTTACCTTCCCTTTGGCTATAACTCTCACAATCTTTGTCGTCCAGAAAATTCAAAAGCCATCTGGTGTCCGATTATACAAATTATTTATTGTAAATAAATCTTACGTAATCAAAAATCTTCTTTTGGTTCACTTGCACAATCCAAAGTTATGCAGCTAACATGAGACTAAACGAATAATAGCCTTCAAAACGTATAAAATATAAGTGAAAGATGAGTGAATTTCATTTGTAAGGAAGCCTTTCCCAAAAAAGGTTTCATTATTTGAGCTATCTGAGCTTTACAGTTCAACGTAATTGGTACAGCAGCGTGTGATTAGGTTTCGCTTAATCGTGCTTAAATAGTCAAAAGTTGTTTAAATGTGTCTTATTAACAAAATAATGAAGTTACGAATGCCATATACCAGTAAATATTGGTATTTATATACCTACAGTATATAAATTATTAGATACAATTAATTGGACCCCTGTGTTTTGGATGCCATTTAAGTATAGGTTTAACCGCCGATAACGAAGCGCAGTTTTTTAGAATAGTACCTAAATGTAAAAACAAATTTCCCAAGAACGAAAAATGTCTACGTGCAAGACAGTTTATATTTAGTTTTCAACAGCTGAAAATGATATGCATTGCAATATGCCATTGGCATTGGTGCTGCGTCCCTGCCTGAATATGCTCATGTTCACTTAGAATTCGGGCGAGAATGGTCGTCTTTCAGCCGAGCACAGACTGGCTTTGCATTTACAATGCTTATCGATCGCTGATGATCATTCACCTAGAAGCGAAATATGTACCTATAACTAGTTCGTACATATATAGTAGTACCTATAGATGAAAATGTTAGTACACACATAATCTTCAAACGTCCTAGTTACGCACAGTTAAAATAACTATTAGAAGACTGAAAATGCTTTAACTAAAAATAGGGAAAATATAGAAATAACGTATTACTATACTAAGACACGATGAATTCATTGAATGTCATTTCATTATACAATGTATTTATATTTCTATAATAACAAATATATGCGTAACGCATTCACTGCTAATGCGTTATTAGACTTTATAATTTTGAAAATTTATATGCAAAGTAACGTATACGCATCTAACCGGTACATGTGGAGGTCCAGAGGGGAGGCCTATATTCAGCAGTGGACGTCTTATGGCTGAGATGATGATGATGATCATGATGATATGCAAAGTATGCAGAACTCGCATGCATGGAGCATGAGGTATTCTTGAGGCTGTTGTGCGTGCTAGGCAGAAGCTACCCTGTCTGCGACGATATCTGCTAGTCATTCATGGCAAAGGAGTGGGTTCCTCTGCGCAGTTACTGAAAATAGTTGTGCCCATTCTATTCTATTACCTAATTTTTCATCCACCCATCCTCATAATTACGTATATTAAATTAAGGCCTTCTTTGATTTAAAAAAGATTAATTAAATTCGAAATTATACTTAAATGCTTCAATGAAAACCTACGCTGAGAGCGTAGGTTTACCAACCTTCAAGGTACCCCTTGAAAGGACATATTTGCCGCAGAAATCAATTCCCGAAAGATTCGCCCTCGAGATAATCACTTCTGTTTAATTTGACAGAAAACGTAAAAAAAATGTTTTGAAGGGCAAAATCTGCGGCGACAAAGCATTACCTCTCGGGTTGACGTATTAAATATTCATCACGGTCGTTTTCCCCTACCTGGCGTGTAATTAACCTGGAACGTCCTTCGTAATTTAATAAAGTTTTGACTGACATCAAAATTAAAAATGTGCTAAAATCTTCGTAACTTAATTATAATTTTAATAACTTTCGGATCAATCATTTTAGATCACAACTTCTTCGTTGGGTATCTCTCATATAGCACTCATGAAGTCTATATCTGCAGAGGTTATCAACTGAAAGTTTTCACAGTCAGTTGGCGTCAATACCTATATCATAAGTAATGTATGCAAATTCACACTTAAAAGTACCTATTGTTTGTTTCAAACACAAATAATTATGGTTCCAAAATCGCTTAGAATGAGAAATAATCAAACCGGTCAACTTATCGATAAATGTCGACTTGTTGAAGGTACTTACCCCAATTAACCCAGTTTCTTTTGTTTATCAATTTAATGATGTTTCATTCTTCTGCAAACAAAAAACGGAAGATCAAGTCTCTTGGTACTATTTCAGGCGGATATCCGGTTTTCTCATCACTGAGCATCCGGTCGGCGGGTTGTTCGCAGCCGGTACTGAGTGTTTGTGCAACTTTATATGAGCGACGCATTTCGTTCCGATCTCGATATTTCCGTTTTACACTCGCTTTGAAGATACTTGTTTTGCTAAGTGAGGCGGAGTTTAAGAACTGTTTTAAGGCTAGGATGGGAATATCTAACAATAATATTATTTATTCTGTACTAAAAAGTTAGTTACATAAAATACCAACTTACGTAACTAGAAAAAATACCTACTAAACTTGTTTTAAATTCCATCACGTTCAAACAAACATAAGTATAAATACGATTTTTAACTAATTTAGCAGGCGTTTTTTAATCACAAATATGCGTTCCAAATACAATATGAATATTTTCTGTCGATTGAAATTATAAAGACTTGTTAATAAATATTGTAAACTTGTTTGGTTCATATTTTATGAGCAAGAATTCTTCTACGCTATAATATTTTTATATCAAAAACGCGCCTATTAATTTAGACGGACATTGTATCCTCGACGTTATAATGTTTCATATAACGCCGAACACTTAATTATTCAGTACACCGAAATTCCGGAACTTTTGCTTCACAATGGAAGTTTGTTCACCTCTCAAAAAACATTAGAGTTCCCGTGCCATTAATTACGAACAGAAGTTAAGTCGGAGCGTACAAATTACATCAGTCTTAGTTTGAGAATGTTTCCGCAATTCTTTCGCTTAATTCTAGTGTTGGGAATTTGGGACGTAAAAAATTGAGTTTGTGGATAATTCGTCTCAGTAGCCGATCGATTGGCCTAATTCGGGAGATTTCATTCGCGTAATGGCTTCCATGTTTCACCTGAGCGCGTTTCGCAGAGAATTTGTTTGTAACAAGGGACCTATATCGAGCTGAGACAAGAGGCAGCTGAACGAGACCGTACTTAGGAAATCCTTCACGGATTAATTTGTTTTTATTACGTGTTGGAATTACTTACAATACAAATATGAATTCAGGTATACTTCAATTATAAGATTATCGGTGGGTAATATGTTGTAGAAATAATTATCTCATTAAAATAAATTTATATCTGGATTTTTTTCAATGTTGATTTTCGTATATTTCAGCTGCTTCTGGCGGTTTTCCGCCACAGATTAATATAAGTAGTGATTAATTCTCAGAATGCAAGTATTTACGTAAGCGCATGTCAAGCAAACTATAGGTACCCAAAGGAAAGCTTGTCTTTAAGATTACGATCTAGGTATATCCCTTTCTGGTATTAGTTCGCATTGAATTATATTATTAAATAATAAATTTTGTTTTAGCTTGGACACAATCAGTTGGATTGTATGTTAACAAAATTAAATACTCGTTGAATGAGTATTTTATGCAGAAAAGAACTTACTGTAATTGAAGAGCAGTAATTTGATCTGGCGATAATAAGCAGGAATAGTAAAATCAACTTATTAATTAATTAAAATGTTACAATTTAAACAATCCTGTCATGATCATTCCGCGAATTTTATACCCGTCGGTCCTAATCGACATTTAATTTTAAACATGTACGGGAAAGCAATGCCCAAAAATTTCCCTATAAATTACGTTTTAATTGAAAAAGGTTTGGAACTCCAGGAGTATGACCAGGTTATTTGGGACCTGGATAAATGGAATACCTGTATCATTGCAAGTATATTGGCGGTTCTGATTAATCCTTTGACACAAAATGAAGTTAAAGGACGCTTTTTTTTGCAGTATATGACTGAGTTTTTTCGTAATATCAAGTCTATTAATAATTTACTGTATTGCATTTAATATGTACCTCTAGTTATTAATGAATTTACTTTGGTGTTTTATTCTCAGTAGTTAGTATTAGCTTTCCGCAATATTTGCAGTTGAATTTTAAAATTATGTAGTGTTTATGTATTTTATCATTTAGTTTTCATACGGAAAAAAAGACACATGATGTGTTACAGACGTTACTTATACCTACTTATGTACCTTCCTTAACAAATATGTCCTTGTGTTAGTAGATTAAGTATTAAGAATATTATAGCAAGTGATCATACCACACAATGTATTGTTATATGGACTTCACGAGTACAAATATCTGTGTATAAGTAGGTATCTGTATATACTAGCTAACTAAATAGGCTCCAGCAGCGGTCACTAACAATGAAAGCAATTTCGGCGACGGCCGGACGCAACCATCGCCGGACGTGCGACTGAATACGTAATGACCTACGGTGCCCATATTTGTAATTTTATTACCGTCACACCATCCTGGTTATGGTAATGATAACAACCTAAAGTTGAAGCCATGAAACCATTGCAGTAATAAAAACAATAAATTCAAATTTTCTGTTTCAGGTTTTGATAGCTTATTTTTGGATATCAAATTCACGTTTAAAATAAATTTACTATTCACAAAGACCCTAGAAGAAAACTTTCTATATTATTTGCATCTGAAATGAATAAATACAGACTGTACTTGCTGCTAAATTATCTCGTGACTGAACACAAGACGTCTCTTTTACTCTTATCTAGTACTCACACGTGTAAAGAGGATAAAATTATGCTTTGCAGCAAGTCGGTACAGTAAAAGTAAGTATAAGGTATCATCACAAAACTAAACTGACTCAATTTGAAACACGCCAAAAACGAATTTGTATGCAGATGTGAGATTTCATTGCGGGTGTCTAAAAGTTTTGTCAAAGGATTTTGTTTGTCACAAACATTGGACCAATTTACATCAGCTAAGCGGTTTGGATGGGTTTACTCAACAGCGAATCCCATGGTACTATAATCCAACAATGGAACATTGTTTGCCTAAACTGCTTGCATGTTACATAAAATGGAAGGTCTGTCGTAATCAAGGCAATTCCGGTGCGCTGTCCCTTGATAGATCTCTGAATGAGCAGCTGCGATGTAAAGGCAAACATAAAAATTAATATTGTTTACAGGAAACTCGAATGGGATTTCGGAAACGATTATCCGTCCGTCCGCGTCTGCGAGATTTAACTAACGACTAAAAACATCTAGGCAAATAAGTAAGTACATTATTTACTATATCTAATCTAACAGTTTTGGTGTAGGTTCACATAAAGGATCAGTAATTTTTTATAAAGCTATACATTGTTTATCCACCAAGTTATCGAAATATAATTCAGCATACTGTTAAAGAGAAATTAAGCCAATTTAGTTCAATGATTACAAATCCGAAGTGTAAATATCAATATCAATTTTCAAAACGATTAAATTGTATAGTCCTTTCTTGTGTTTAGAATTGTATTACTTTGGGTATTGTTATTGTTTGCCAGTTTTCATTAGCCTCAAAAAGAAAATAATTATTAAGTAGGTAAGACTGATTAAAAATGTTTTAATTGATATATAGATTATATAGGTATCTATTTAAATCGATAAAGAAAAACGATACTTCGTTGTTTCATTATTAATATGGATTTCCGTGTTATTAATAAGTAATAAATATGATGGGAATATTTTAAGTGGACTGAATGCACCATCCTTGTACTTACGTAGTATAGTAACAAACAACCTTATAAAGAGGTATTTAATTATTCTGACATCGTTACAAAATTGCTACGCTGTGGGGATATTACTATGTAAGTCATCATAACCAGAGAGGATCGAAGCCACCGTCGGATCTCAAGGGACACATGAACCAATTCCAATTTGTAATAAAGTCGCTCGTGACTAATCTAAAATATTTTATTTTGAGCCGCTTCGATTGGATCACGTTTTATGTTTGGAAGATGGTCTGCATTAGCTATCGCAATGTTTCAAGATTTTGACCAAAGACGTTTAGTGTAATTTAAATAAATAATAATAAATATCTTGGGACATGTTACCCAAATCGACCTAGTTAGTCCCACGGTAAGTGTTATATGGGTACCAAGCGACGACATGTATAATAGATATCTACGACCATAACGAGTAGATACACAAATAAACTTTTTGTGATAAATAAATACACACGAGAATCGAAAAGAAGATCTTTTTCAGCTTCAGGAATTCGTGGACCTGTTTGTCTAAATAGTCTGTTAATTATCGTCATCATCATCAGCCTATAGTATAGTCCACTACTGGACGTAGGCCTTCCCTATTCACTATGCGTATGCGTATAGACGCAGAGGTAACTGCCCATAATCGCCACGCTAGGCAAGCGGATTGACGATCGCAGTAATGTGTCCACTATGATGACGCTGCGGCCCACCATCAATCTTCCATCAAAGAATGGTTAGTGACATCAAGCCCTTAGTCGGCTCTTACTACACCCGCGGGAAGAGCTTGGGTAACACATACGAGTATGTATTCTTACTGCCGTCATTGCACGGCACGGCAGTCTGTAAAGTAAATACGTCAACTTATTTGTTACAGAGGTGCGATTTTTGGGTTCCGCCACACAGTCATCGAAATGAGTAATTACGTCGTACGAAAAGGACGTGTCGTCGGACTTATTAGACAAAAAACATATTTATATATATTCATCCAAGCCTCTCTTTTCACAATTTATGTCACAAACCAGAGAAGAGATTATTATTAAATTTATATACCCTATATTTTCACGATTTTTTAATCAATTTCTCTAAATTAATCTCTGTCTGACAAACATTATGCAATCAATTTTGCAAACATGAGACCTTATGTACACAGTGTATCGTACACTACACGCTTGCGGAATAGAGGTATTTTCGTATAGTAACTAAAAGATGAATATAACAAGAGTCCGCATCCCGGTTTCCGTGTACAAATTCTGTACTCAATCGAGCATAGGCAAAATAAATCATGTATACTCATACGGTGTAGGTACAGTAGGTTGTAGTTAGCTATGCTTTCTTTTATTTACACACATTTCGGAAAAAGTAAAATAGAAAAGTAGTTGCCTAGCTACTTTGAAGCATATTTTCAATAATAATGTAATAAAATTATAATTCATAAGTCCCATATCTAAAATGGTATAAGAATAATGTGTTCAAAATAAATTTTATCAATCTTATCATAATACACTAGCTATTACCGGCCTCCCCAAAAGGAATAAACTTGAGTCCTTGTTTTTTTTTCCTGCTGGTTACTTTAGTATTAGGTATGTACTTAAAATACTATAAAATGGTTTTTAAAATAAATAATAATAAATAAATGTATTGGGAAATCTCACTAAAATCGACCTAGTACCAAGCTAAGCCCAATTAAGGCTTGTGATGTGGGTACAGATATAATTATATAATAGATAGATACATTTAATATAGATGCTTAAATACATAGATAGACCAAGGAACAAATATTTCAGATAAATAAATACACAAACAATGCCATCGCCGGGATACGAACCCGGAATCTCCAGCTTCGTAGGCAGAGTCACTACCAACTAGGCTACAGAGGCTGAAAAAAATATGATTCTGGTTACTTGAGTTTCGTGTTCGTGTCGGTCGTTAGATAAATCTAAATATACGTTTTATTTATCATGGAAGAGGTTGATAGCAAGGAAAACTCAGTTTTATACTCAGTATGCAGGCATGTGGCTAATGTTGACGATTGTTAATTTACTTCTCCAGGGTAAAACGTGAATTAAAATCCGCACTGTCGAACTTCTGTCAATAATAAGAGATGATAGAGCCAATCAACTACTACATATTGGAAAGCGGTATGTTTAGTAGGTACCTACAAACATTTGACTTTCAAACACGACGGTACATGCATACCTACTCGTACATGTACAGGTTCTCTTACATGCAAAATGCTGTTTGCGGGCTATCCTTCAATCAGTAGGTATATCAGATGTTCCATGAGAATCGTGCAGTTGGCGTGTATGAAACCCCACTTAGATAGATAGATAGATAAACGCTTTATTCATTCCCATAACAAACATGGTAATTAAATTACAAAAAATGATTTGGCATGCACTTAGTTCCATCAATTGTACGATTGTTTTGTTTTTGTAATAAAAAAGGAACACTTTAATTAGACTAAAAAGATATACAATAAGTAACACTTTGTTAAAAACACGATCTTTCTTTTTCTTTCTGTATATACCTACTATGTTTTTCTGTTTGAAGTATTCGAATATTCACTGAATGTTACCTATATTTATTTCAAAAAGATCACAACGAATACCAAACCAAAGGAATTCCTTATCTCTATCTCGACCTCGGAATAGTGCAGACGATAAAGTATCGACATTTCCACGGAAGTATCTCATGGAGCCCACACAAATTCCGATGTGACTTCTTACGGAGGGTTCGAACGACGATCCCTATCGACTTATTATACAAATGGCCGATATCTGGGCAAAAGTAACAATATCTTACCATGAAAAATTATGGCTTTATAGTGCTGCGACCTCCTGGTTGAGCCAAGTAATAAAACCAGTGCGTTGTACGACTTGTATGTAGGTTTTTTTTTGTGGTAGGTATAAATTGCAACACAGTGTTTCTCAAACAAAGCAAATTTTAAGAAAATATTAAATTTTGTCTATGTTTATGGACTCAGATTAACGAGCACTTTCCATTTCCGGCTAAAATAGTTCAGTTAGTCTCAAAAGCTTTATACAACGTTCAAATTTCCACTTGTGTTACCGTCATTGAAGTAGGTACTTGAAAAATAGTAACACAATAGGAAGAAATCCTTAGAATTTTTTTTTCACAAGAAATAACTTAATATTTATTTATAGTGTTTAAGTAGTTTGCATGATTTCATGTTTAGTGACGATCAGCGCCACTGTTGGCGGTTTTTAGATGTTAGAGATGGAATGCATTTCGCGTCAGAGAGAGATTCAAACGAATAATAACTGAACGATAAATTGAAAATATTATAAAATACAAAAACAAATTGAAACACTGAAACATGTTTCTCTGGAACTACCGTGGTGAGGCTCAAACCTCCATCACATTACTTTTTACATATTTAATTACCTACTAAAGATACCTTGTACAGGTACGTGTAATATCTATACATTACACGTACCTGTACAAATAGTACCTATGTACTTACCTAGTTATTTCATAATTATAAGTATCCTAACTAGCTTTCTGATTTTTGAATGACAATTCTGTGATCTGTTAATACTTGCCAATGATAAAATAACAGGATGCGTAGCCAAGTTGCCAATCGCTTAGTGCTTAGTAGCGTATCGTAGTTTTCCCTCTCTGTCACTCTTTCATATTAGTGCGACAAAGACAGTAAGCTGCCTTTCGCTTACGATTGACGATGAAGCGCTAGCGATTGGCAACTTTTCTAAGCACCCAGGTAAGTTTCAGTAAACAATTGATTTTTTACCGACATTTACAAAATGATTCAGACGCCGTGAGCTGTATTAACCCTATTAATTCAGTCCGATAAATTATTTATAAGCTACTCGTTAGTAGTAATGTCGATGAGATTAACGCAATTATTTGTTGGTTTGTTAAGAACCCGTTTCATATGTAGTATATTTCAAAGGACCCCCGCACGGAATGTTCGGAAAAATCCGTTCGGTCGATTTTGCTGAAATTTTGTGAAAAGATAGCCTCTAATAGTCTAATTAACTGTGCGAAGATGCAACCTTACTTAATGACTAGTTTTTAAAATATAACGATTTTAAGTTTAACGAAAAATGAAGTAACATATTGGCACTCGTGTTTGTTTTTATTACGGAAAACGACTACCTACGCATACTAAGTATTTGTCGTAGTCTTGTAGGTATGTAACATTGTCAACAATATTTTAAAAGCCTTGTGAAACGATTTATATATATCAATAACATTTTAATATCGTAATAAAATTGACTTCGCGAAAAAGGTAGTAAGTGCATATTAGCGTCATATATACTTACTTCATTTTTCGTTAAACCTAAAATCGTTATATTTTAAAAACTAGTCATTAAGTAAGGTTGCATCTTCGCACAGTTAATTAGACTATTAGAGGCTATCTTTTCAGAAAATTTCAGCAAAATCGACCGAACGGATTTTTCCGAACATTCCGTGCGGGGTTCTTTGATTGCCAGTGCAACTAAATACCAAATTATATAGTAATACAAATTGGTTTACTCTTCAATTATACAAATTATTCGATCTACTATTCGTTATCATCAATTAGTTGGTGTTATTAGTTTGATTTCTAACGGGGTATTTAAATTTGATGATTTAATTTCTGGCTTTTAATTAGTCGTTGGAATAGTCATGACCTCAGGATATTAACGTTTACTACTAAACAAAAAGTAAAAGTATGAATTGGTTGGGTGGTCTTAATTACGATTTGTTACAACTCATTTGTACTATTTATTGCTTCAGCTCACCGAGAGTCATGACGACGCATGATTCCGTAAGTATTAATTGTATTTATTCTAATTACTTTTTAGATATCTAAGTAAAAAAAATGTTTTTTTTTAAGTTATAGCAGTCGGAAATTTGCTCAGAAATCGCTACATCATTTCATTATAAGTTAAATGTTTACATGTGTTTTGTTTATTGTGTTTATTTAATGTAAAAAATATCAATCTAAACTCAGAAAGTAGTTCAGAATTACATTTCTATTTTAATGAAATAAAAGATGAGTTATTGAAATCTGACTGATTTATGTTGTTTTTTTGGAACTAATGCAGGTATCTGCCACATATAGGTATGGGTTGTGACTTGTAGGTAATATGTACGCAGATAAAGGTATATAATATTTATGTAGCATAACGCCTTTGGAAAGTTTCATTTGGTAATGTCTAAGTCTAAGACTTGAAGTATTAATAGGTATATCATTAAGTTATGTAAATGAATACCTACAAATTAGTAGTCGAAAACAAGGATGGTGATATAAACCATCTCTATTTAATTAAACTTATGACTGGACGATGCCAAATTGTGCCCGTTCAATTAATGTTAATTGTCATCTGACGTAACTGAGGCACATAACATACCTTACATAACAGTCTAGCTGGCGATATTAGCTTCTGTAGCTGGATTTGAACTTCCAGGTAAGATGTATCTATTGTATACTTCATACCGAAAGTATAGAAACAAGTATATTTTGACAATAACGGCAATTTAATTGAACAACCAAACAGAAAATCATAATTTTTAGTTTTTAGGAACACTATTTATTGGCATTTTACTCAAATATTTTTAAAAGGTTCCGTCTTCTTTAAGTAATCGCATTTTCTTGACATTACTCTGAAATAAAGATGACAAAATCTTGTTTTCTACATCTCATCTCTTATCATATTTGTGCAATCTAATTGTTATATTTAGGCCTCGGTCGTTTTGACCAGCCGCCGCCCGCCGCGTGCGGCCGACAACAGACGCCGGCCGCTGCGGCCAGCGCGTGAACTGGGTATTATGGTCGTTTTGAGATCGTAGCCGCGGCGGCCAATCGCGGCAGTTTCCGAGGGTTGTGTTTGTGAACGGACGTGTGTGATGGAAAAAACTATAGCATATCTACTGCTTAAGGAAGAAGAGGAGGAGGACTATCTAATAGTATTAAGAAAGCAGAAGAAAAAGAAGAACAACATATTTAAATGTGGAAAAACGGAGGGTGCCTACAATATTTTGATCACTAGGCATTTAAATGATAATGAACTAAAATTTGTGGAATATGATTTGACGAATCCACCAACTAACGTCCATCCCAACCCTATTTCTGCTGCGGAAAAAAGTTTTTATCCTGCGAATCGTACAATATACTGTGCACTTTAACTAATTCAACCAAAAACTCGTCACTTTCCTTTGTAAAATCCATATTGTCCGAGCGTCCACACGCCGCAATGCTCCAAAATGACTAGAGACGCGGCGGCCAGCGGGCGGCAGTAGCGGGCGGCCCGGGGACGCCGCACGCGGCGGGCGAAAACGACCACTCCCGAACATTCCCAAATACACCATTCACACGCTGCGGCCGACTGGACGTCGTCGGCTGCGGTCGGCGGGTGAAAACGACCAAGGCCTTATTATAGAGTACCTACCTATTGTAATTCTTCAATGAAACGGGATGTCAATATTTGACTACTAACTGCACGAATCGTACGCTTAGAAACTTTAGTTTTTGCATACATTTCTATGTACGTTTGATTACATCCTATTGAACAGGGTTGTACGTTACAAACTACATTCGTATCTATTATACTATTTTTAAAATTGACTGACTGAACTAGTAGCTATTTTTCAAATAAATTATATCAATTAGTTACCATTGCTGCGAGGAAAGGCGATGACTGAGCATAGCTTAATCTCCTTTTGCCGTCTCACTGCTCAGCTATTAGCCTAATGGACCGTCGAGATTGTCCACCGAACAAATCCAATATTACTTCTCAGTGTTCTTCTGTGGCCCGGGATTGTGCGCGAGACAGTTTTTCCCATGATTGCATGTGATGTCATGACTATTTGATTACTTTCAGTGGGCCAACCAGAAGTAATTCAGCATTTGAAGAAGGAGAACGTGTGTAAGATTAGTAAGAGCCAGTCTAAAATAACACGCAACGCAATCATATTATTGTCATTTTATAAAATAGTAACCATAAGGTTCTCCGTATTGCAAGACGTATATAAAAATGTACATTCCATGAAACCATTACAGTTTCTGCGTTCATTAAAACCGCAGTAACTACATGCATAATAGCTACAATAACGATTATTATCTTGAAATTAAATTTAAAACTTTACCATTTTAAAGTTTTGTAAAATAAACTTCATTGAACCTAGAAGCGTAAAAGCAAAACGAAGTTCAAAAATATAACAACTCCCGGACTAATCACAATTTTCGCTAAAAAATTGCTTGCGAAAGTTTGTTAAATGAAGTTTGTGAACGCTGTGCCTTTAGTCACGCAAAGTAAAAATATTTTTGTTAAATCGCCTGGCATCCGAAGTAATCAAATCGTCTATATTTGGATATTGAAAGTTGAAAAATTAGAAGCACTTATTACGACGGTCAATTTTTTTTATTTTAGTCCTCTCTAATGGTATTTCTGTGTGTTTGTACCTACAGTCAACAGCAGAAATAGCTAAGTAATAAAAGTAGGTACCTACTTACTTGATATTATTCAAAGCTAGCATATCTTTTATTAATATTACATTAATTAGCAGGTAGTTTCCTAAATTGGAGAAAGTTATACCATGTAAATATTAAGTTATATTATTCGATTCAAGTGAATTGTTAACATTGTATTTGTATCTAGTAATCGACATAGCATTAGGTATGTACATATGTAATTTTATTATTCGTTTTAGAATGCTTTGTCTATCTTTTGAACATTATCTAATTTTATATTGTTAGATAAGTACGCATGTAATGATGATAAGTAATATATGATAAATATAATCAACAATGCAATGGAGAGGGCTATGCTAGGAGTCTCTCTGCGTGATCGGATTAAAAATGAGACCATCCGCAGCAGAACCAAAGTAACCGAAATAGCTCTCCGAATCGCTAAACTGAAGTGGCAGTGGGCGGGGCACATTGCGCGTAGAACCGATGGCCGTTGGGGCGGGAAGGTTCTTGAGTGGCGGCCACGCACCGGAAGGCGTAGCGTGGGTAGGCCCCCCACAAGGTGGACTGATGACCTGGTGAAGGTCGCAGGAGTCCGCTGGATGCGGGTGGCGCAGGACCGGTCATTGTGGCAATCGTTGGAAGAGGCCTATGTTCAGCAGTGGACGTCTTTCGGCTGATATGATGATGATGATGATGATGATAATCAACAATGTGAATTAAGACAAGCTTAAAATAAATATTTGAAAAAGAGTTTTTTAGTGAAAAATCCCATTTGTAGCTCCAATTTAAGTATACGAATAGATATCTGTCTAATAAACGTCCTTATGCTAAGCAACAAAATGGCACCCAGTAAAACAGTTGACAAAATGATGTACATTATTAATTATTACTTTATCTAGAGTTTGTTCGGAAAGTAAAGGCACGTGAAATGGGAGTACTTTCCTGCCAGACGCCTTCACATTTCAGGACTTCGGTGCTCATTATCGTTTCCACTATTGGGTACCAGTGGGTTAAGCATATATCGTCAGTTGTAATATGAATTAATGTAACCATCAAAATGACGATTTTTCAGGAGAGCCCAATAACTAATTTGACATTTATAAAGTATGTTGTATCTTTTTAGTTAATTATCCTATTGAAATGATGTTTTTCTTGTTTATTTTATTTTTGAGAGGTCTATTTGATACACAGTCACTAACTGCGACCACAGTTCAGGAAATGGCTAGTGCTTACGTTAAATCTTTTTTTTTAATTGGAGATACGTTAATAATTTCATAAAAATCATCAAAAGTGGATTTCGTAATTTAGTGTATCTCACAAATTGAAACCGAATTGCTTATGAGCCATACAATACAGTGGCATACATACATTACAGCATTGGCATTTATAAAAATATTAAATATTGTCTATGACTTTTTGAAACCTTTACATATATTATGTTAATAAGAAAAGGTCGAAACCTAATAAAATGGCAAAGTTTTTGCTAACGTATTCGACATTTTTTTCTGGATATCAATATTTTATATACCTACACCGTCCGATAGAGCAGCAAATTTGCAGTTGAACGGTATAAACTCAATTTCAACATTTTGGTGGTTAGATTAATTCATATTACAACCGACGATATTATTATTATTGGTGCGACAGTGTGTTGCCGCGAGGTAGACCTCCCGTATTTTACTAACTATGTTAATATACGATTGACGGATCAAATATGTCGCCGCGAGATAATCTAGTGCTTTTCGTTTTCAATCAACTATGGACTCGTAAATAAAAGCTTATAAAAAATAATTGCGTACCTAGTTGAATTAGCCTCTAGCGTCCGATCTAATGCCATCAAGACCGCTCGTTCAAAATAAAAACAACCAGATTATCTCGAATGCAACGAGGGCGCGCACACAGCTTAACGGATATCTAGTTTATTTTACGAAGTGGGATTAGGACGTAATGTTTTCATCTAGCTTGTTAATTAGATTTGTTTATAGCTGAAGGAATTTATAGGTAAAGGGTCAATCTACGTGTTTCGTGCAGTTTGCTTTTTTAGTGCATAATTAATGATTATGTAATATGCGACATACTCGTATAGAAACTTCATTATCTATGAAGTAATATTTATACTTTACGCTATCATATTTCATGCGTAAATAACAAAAATGAGGATTTTTTTTAATCACTTGACGAACTCTTACTTTCATTTTAGGAACAACTATATCTGCCACAGCCATACAGTTACCATTAACATTAAAAGAAAATAAGCAAAATTTAGATTAAATTACGACTTTATAGTTACTTATTTTATTGACTTGTCACGTACCCACACTATTTATTTTTCTGATAAAAAAATATTCGCGTTACGTGTAATTGAAGTTTTATAATACGCACACAAAAAGTTGACAAATCAAGTAAAATCCAAGGAACATTGATGAAATACAAAAACTTAGGTACGAAATATCATTTGATATTCACAATTCACAAGTGCTTTACGGTGAAGGAAAGCATCGTGACGAAACCTACATGCATCTGCGAAGGAATTCAAGGGCGTATGTGAAGTCCCCAACAAAGTACTGGGCCAGGGACCACGCAAAATAGGCACGTTTGATGTCGAGTTGCGAAAAAAATGGCTAGAGAACAACAACGACAGCAATATAAAAGATAGGAAATACAGCATTTGAAGTAATGTATTTCTGCACTAAGTAGGTATATCTATTCCCGTGACGAAATATAACCGAACCGAATACCCGCACACAAAGCCTAGCCGTTTGATCCTATTGCGCGATGTAGTCATACATCACCGCGGTTCACTGGAGCCCCGTGATGGATGGGGGCGCGGACTGTCATATCATTGTTAGTAATTATGCGGAACGCTCAATATACACCCCTATGCCGTGTTGACGCATAAACGTGTCGTTTTTTGACAAAGAAAGGGTTGAGTAATCTGTTTGATGTCAGCATTGTTGTATAAATTATGTCAAAAATATGAGCAGATTCACAAAAAAACATAATGTAGGTATGTGTCAGGCAGGATTACAAAAAGAATGATTACTTTCTGTTTCAAATTTTCAAAATTTTCAGTCAGTATTCGTTCTGTGGCTCAGATG
>JALPQI010006270.1:0-49564 GCA_025490895.1 Thaumatotibia leucotreta
CCCTATAAAGTCCTTCCCGGCTAAAGCCCGACAGCCGGGCCCACGACTCCGCCGCGGGCGCACCGTATAATTGACTGGCCGCCGCTCGGCGCTCCCGTCCACCCCTCCGGTCCTAGCTCCCCTCGAAAAAAAAACCGCGCTAAAGGCGAATCCTCGACAATACAATATTTACATAAAGAAAGGATTTCGAAAATATCCGAAGCGCTACTGATTCACCTCTAATTAGGAAACCGAGAGAATTGTTTTGCGCTAATTATATCGATTATCGGTAGATATGACTACTTATAATTAAAATGAAGAAAGCAAAGTGTGTGCTATTGGAATCGCGCGTGGAGCCCCCGAGGCTCCCGAAGCCGCGTGAACGATTGCGGCCGCTTCGGTCGCTTCGCGGGCCGATCTTTATATTTATAAACAACTTCGAATTCTATATCTCCGAATCGTGAACAACAGGAACGTTTAATACACTCGGAACGTTCGCTTCCACCGTATATTCGGCATCCGTCAACAATAGAGGTCTATTTCATACGTCAACAAAGCATAAAATAGTGATATCTTTACATCTCAGTCTAGTCTATATAATTATTTTCTCTTTTAATGGCAAGGTATCTCTATAAAGATTCAATAGTATCATTCTTCAATATATAACAGGTATATCTATACAATCGGAATACGTCGCGTATTTGCCGATTCCTCACAGCGTCAATGATATAAAATTTAACCTAAATTATAACACAGGAGAATTAAGTATAAGATCACAAAATGAGATTCAGCGGGCGGCGCCTCGCGGGCGCGCCCGGCGAAGTCGCAGCTATAATACTCGTGTCTACGCTACAACTAGCGAGTGTCGGCTCGCACTAAGCCTAGTATTGCTATCGGTCGCTCGGCGGCCCGCGGGCCCCTAGCAGACGGTGCGGCGTCAGGGCGCTATGCCGGCGTCGGACTTGTGGAAGGCGGCGGCCGACGCCGTGAGCTGCGGCTGCTGCGCGGAGCTGAAGTCGTGCTCGGACTTGGGCCGCGGCAGCGCCGCCGCCACGCCCAGGCCGGGCAGCGCCACGCCCGCCATGCGGCACGACGCCGCCTGCAGCGGCTGCAGCGCCAGCCCCAGCGAGCGCTCCGACAGCCGCGCCACGCTGTCGTCCGACAGGCTCACGTGCTCGGCCTCGGCCGCCAGCGCGTTCACCACCGCGTTGATTGTGTTCCCTTCCGAGGTGGTGTCGTCCTCGCGGTGCGCGACCAGGTTGGGGTTCTTGCCGATCTTGTTGAGCCGCTCGGCGGCCACGCTCTCCATCGTGCGCCGCATGAGCGGGTACTGGTCGAGCACGGCGTTGAAGTGGTCCACGGACAGCGAGAACAGGTTGCAGTAGGTTTCCGCGCGGACGGACGCCACCCGCCGCGCGTTGGTCAGCAAGCAAATCTCGCCGAAGTACGACCCGTCGGAGAGACTCGTTGCTACTTCGCCGTTCGCCATTACTATATCCACGATTCCTTCTTGGATGAAGTACATCTTGTTACCAATGGTTCCTTCTTTTATGATGATATCACCTGAAACGGAAACATCAAATAGGTTACATTTCAGCTGTAGAAAAAGTAAACTGGCAAACTTTGTGTCAAATTGACAGTGACGCGCGCGAACTAGGCGCAACCTTATGCCTCTTATTATTTTAAGTATAATATTATTACATAATAATTTAAATATTCATAGAGTTTTATCTATATAAAACGTTTATATCATTACACGCAACTTATTATTTAATTACTTTCTTCTCGTTAACTTGTTACGTTTACGGAAAACAGAATTTGTGTAAGTATCGAAAGTTCTACATCTATAATTATAATTAACTGACGTTGACGAATCATGTAAAATATGTTAAGGAATGGACGCATACAAAAGACGCAGCAGAGACACAGAAGAGATTGGCAAAGGCCAGATAGCTAAATGCCATGCTGACCGCCGACGCCCATTAGACTGATGGGCATGGAACCATAAGAAGAAGAAAATATGAGAAATTTCATCTTAGCATCGAAAGTTATCAACAAATATATGTACTTACCAGGCTGGAAGACTTCGTAACGTAGCTTAGTGACGACGTCGGACACGAAGTTGGAGTCAGCGTTCGCGAAGAAGGGCACAGAAGCGACAAGCGACCGGCAGTTGTAGTTGATCACATCTTCCCGAAGCTTCTCGCTCAGTTCGCCGAGGATCAACTCCTCGTCGAAGAACTTGCCCTGGTACCGGTGCTCGAAGTACTCCGTGATGCGCTGTCTCATCTCACGCGGCAACTTTCGGTAAGCCATGTATTCTTCTACTTGTTTAACCTGGAATTGTATAGGCAGATATTTAGTACCGGAACCGACACAACGTTGTCCCCATTCCGAATATTTGAGATATCGCGAAATATAATATGCGTCACCCCCTGTAGTTGATTTGGAGAAGCACAGTGCGTTAAATCCAAAGATACACTCACAGGCTTCACACGATATAGACGGTGCATATTTACACATGCTTTGTCTGCCTTACTACGAAGCTCCGATGCAAGTATGCAATGAGTAAGAGAATGACTTTTATGTCATACATATTGATTTTTGTTATACACTCGCTCGTTAGTATTTAGCCTTCCCATCTTTCCGAGATTCGCAGTAATTCAAGTAGGTATTAGTAAGTAGCACCAAGAAGTAATACCTAAGTGCAAGTATAATAATAATAACACCCTACATTATTTGTCTTAAATTAATAGAATAGAAATGAAAATGAAATTGTTAGAAAGACCCGTGGAAAGAAAACTGTTTTGAACACCCGTTAATGGTACAATTATTTATGATACGTGATGAATGATTATTTTACACCAGTTACAGCGGAATATGTGTGGTGAATTAATGCGTGTGTGACCTGAGTTAGACTAACTATAAAGTATTCGATAATAAGTCTGGATAACGACATTGACACACGAACATCTACTCGGTACTCACGTCTAATCTCTGAAACAGGTAATGGAGGGTTTAGTAACTGGCAATGAAATTGTTGAAGGGATTTGCAGGATGATAGCATTCTTAATATGAATGGTATTGTGACTAATACGGAAGTATTAATAACATAATGAGTATACATTTAAATTATTTGATTTGGAATGAATAAAAAGTCGATTATTTATCACATAAAAGCTGTAGGTGTTCATAACGGTTTAGAGTTTCCATAGCGCAGGATTTAGGTCTCCAAATCTGTAAGGAAGAAAAAGAGTAAAGAATAGAGGTTAGTGGTGATCATTTGGGAACTAACCTTTTCTCTGTATTGTCTGCGGGAAGAGTCGAGGGATTGGATGAGGTTGGTAGCGTGACCGAGGAAGAGGGCATAGCAGGTGGCGCCTGAGATCATGGACAGCATCGTGAGCCACATGTCGGTGAGAGATTGTGGCGGGAACCGCCCGTACCCGATGCACAGCATGTGGGACATGGCCTTAAATAGTGCCCACGAGTACTGTTCCAGCCAGAACGAATCCTGCAATAAATACACAGTAGGTACCATTGTAATGTTAGCAAGTAATTTTCAAAAACCAACTTCAAGATGAAAATAGAAGCATTATTTACCTGCAACTCGTTTATTGCAACCCAAGAGTTCGCCGGGAACCCTTGCAACATAGGAACCAGGAATTGAAGGCATCCGGACCAGTGGCCGATCAACAACATCATGCAGATCAAGTTGAATATCCGCATGAACACCGATGCCATGTTGAGGAACTGCAAAGAGAACGGAGGGATCAACTTCGTTCCATAAGTCAGCTTCGCCTCTAAAGGAAGCCGTGCGGACTGCGCGCGACAATGACGCCCGAGGTCAAGCATCGCGATGATTCTCTACCGATGGATTCGTAAAGTAGTAGTGAGAAAAAAAGTATGATCGCGTGAGACGAATTGTGTCGAGCTCGCATGCGTGAGGAGGCAGCCAGGCGGTCGCGCGGCCGTGGCCGCCGCACGGTCGCGAGACCCCTGCTGCCTCGCCGCCTCGCGCGTCCGCCCGCGCGGCCGCCGGCGGGACGGGGTCGGAAACAGAAACGTAAGAGAGGAAGCGAAGCGAACGCAGCGGGCTAGGGCGCCGGGCGCCGCCGGCAGCATGCTAAGCGGGCGAACGAGCACATGCGCGCCGGCTCGTGCCGACCCTGGTTACCTTGAAGATCAGATTGCTTTTGGTGTCACCCTTCTTTTTGGCAACATCGGAGCTGAGTCGTCCCCTTCGTTCCGTGCGCTTTTTTTGAAGATTCTGCAAGATCTAGAAAACAAGCGAGAAACACAAGATAGTAGGAAGAGAGCCAGGCGCGCCCGGCGTGAGCGCGGAAAGGTTCGGCGGGCGGGGTAGACGCGGAATATGCAGGCGGAGCGGGGCAGGGTACTAGTCGCGTGCGGGGCAGCGGGCGCGGGGCACACACAGGATGCACTAACACCGAGACGAACAGGACGCGGGCTAGGCCCCTAAGCTAGGGGACGGGAGGGCCACGGCATGCGGACGGCACAGCAGCACCTGCGTGACGAGGTCGCGCGAGCCGGTGCTCTCGGCGTCGCTCGGCGCGCCGCGGGGCTGCGGAGCGGGGCTCATCTGCACACAACAGCGTCACTGCGAGGTCGCCAGTCTGCCTCCACCCTCCCCGTGCCTACTCCACTTCTCTCTGAATCTCCGCTTGGAAACCAAAACCCGTACGTGTCCTCGAGCTTGTGACGTCGCAACAGATCACTAGTCTTTAGGATTTATATATTATCGTTATTAATCCGTATACGACTTGGTACTTTTTCGCTATTTTGTCAGGTTAATTCGTTTTAACACTATGCAAGCAACATTCTCTATTTTTCATTCATTCATTCATTATTTTGTTATTTAAGTGGAAACTATTCAGGTAAAAAGTCAAACTGTATGATGTCCAATTGTGGTATGATATGATATCGTATTGGTGTTGTTTTTAAAGCTAGCAACTTTATTTGTTTGGTAAGAACTACATCTATTGGTCGCGTATTCGGCGTCAGCGCATCTTCTAGAGGCTCCGGAAAAGCGGCAACAAAAATGTATGAAAACTTTCGCAAATAATATTGTCATGTTGGCGAGCGAATGGACGGGGGTCATCGACGGATGCTCGGGGCGCGGTCGGGGCGCGGGGCGCGCGGCGGGGCCGGGGCTCGGGCGCGAAGAAGTGAGAGAATAGACGTCACGAGTGAGAGCGTGCTCAGGCAGAAAGAAGCTTGCAGAGAAGCAGAAGAGAAGTGCAGAGCGGGACGTGGGGCGTACATACAGTGGGGGCGGGATCGATGGTATAATACAGGATTACAACACTCCATTTACTTGGGACCACTACTGGCTAGAAAATTTTAAAATGTTACTCATTAACACATTATATTTATTATAACTGTGCATTTAAACCAAATAGTTAATTATAGTACAATTTATATTAAACATATTTAATCCTGAATTAGGCTTGCATTAGGCTGTTTAGTTATGTTGTGTTAGTAAATGTGAGCGTAATGTGTTAGAGCAGTGTTAGTAGGTAAGTAGATAGTAGGTAGGCGACCCATATGTGTGGGTCAGAAGAGATGATGGCTTACATATACTTCCTCCCATTGCGAGACATAGCGGACTAGCCTGGACAGCCGCAGCAGCCGCACCAGGGACAGCAGCTTGGCTAGCCGGAGTATCCTTAGAGCACGACCCGCGTGGAGAATTTGAAAGCTTTCACTAAAGTCCTGTCAACACAATCAAAATAATTCAAACACCGGCGTACAATACAGGGTGCCCGAAAGATAATAAGCGCTATCTTAGGAGCACCCAGAAAAACCACTAGGTGGCAACGTTCTTTATACAGTTTGAAGTGTACAAGACATGCAGACTTGCTGATATCGAAAGAGTAAGTATCAGCCAAACAAAAGTGCTGAAGCATAACAACGAACATGTCATGTTATAATATAAATAAGGTTTGTTAATTTACATTCAAAGTTGCAGGGGACCTCTGATGGGCTATTAGTGGAGGGCATCATTCTATTCATTGACATGGATATTATGTTGGTTAAAAATAGAGATGTTAGTGTGACGGATCAAGTCAAGACCAATATTTAAAGTAGAAAACTATTAGGTATGATAGTTAGGTATAAATAATCTAATTATGGTGGTTATAACACTTTTTCAAAGTGTGGGTTTGTTGTAACAAACAATTGTGAAATAGACAGATCGCAATGCTTTAAGTAAGGCTTTTACCAAATATGAGTATTTATAATTCAAGCTCATTTGTTTATGAACTTTTCAGTTTTGTTCCAATCTACTTTATTGAAGAAAATATTAGAAATAACTATTTGTTTGTAGCAATTCGGTCGTGTTGTTGTGAAATAAAAATAATTCAGCCAGATTAATTTACTCGAACAAAACAAGAAGTCTACAATTTAACAATAACTTGATAAATAGAAATACTAATTCAAAACATTTAAAACATGCTGTGTATAAGTAAAAAAGCATGTAGGGTAGGTATTAAAAAATGTAATACCTAATAGTAATACGTAGGAAGATAAAATGGCGTGCATGGTAACCATTAATAATTGAATTTGAAGAAGGCGTTATCAAATGTAAAATTATACACAGTATAGTAGAATTTGAAAAAGTGCGTATTAAATGTAATATAGAACCAGCCAGTGCACCGTCGAAAATTGCTGATTTTAAAGAAGGGGTTCCATAACCGATAGAAAATGATTGAGTATCCCATACGATCCAAGGAATGTCAAGATAAACCAGACCTAATAGGACGAAGAGTAAGGTATGTTTCAGACAGAAAATCATATGGGTTACCAATGATGCGTGCAGACAATATATAAGGGTGTGGACAATATTGAAAATATGAAGAAACATGTAGTTGATAATGAATCTAAAGTGATTCAATCAAACCTTGTTTGCTCTTAAACCTTAAAACGAGATATAAAATCGAAACACGGTGTCGCCTCGGAAGCTCTCGTGGCAGTTGGGCAAGGTCACAATGAGAAACGAATATCGAAATAACAAAAAACAAAAATTCTAATGGAACAAATGCTGAAACAGAATATCAAAACAACATAAAAGACAGTTTAAAACTACAGTAATAAGAACAACACGGCCAAATTGCAACGTACGTTTACCTGATTGAAGATCAAGAATATATAATCTAGTGGTATACTAGAGATGAGGTCAAGGAAGAACCATGTCCTCAAATAGTGCTTCGCTATTAACTTGGGATCTAATATCACTTGTTCTGCATTATCTTGCTGCATTATTCCTGAAAAGAAACAAAAAAACCTATTGGTTTAAATTCACAATTTTTAACATTATTGAAGACTAGCTGGTGCTCGCCGATTTCGTTTGTATACACAGGCAATTTTTGCAATAAAAACTTCTTATGTCCTTTCTCGGATGTCATTATATGAAACTCTATACGAAATTTCAACAAAATCTTTTCAGCGGTTTTAACTTGAAGACGTAACAGACGGTTAATTTCGCATTTATAATTTATTATTATTAGTAGTTAGGTATAGTACCTATACGAGTACAAGTAAGTGTTCGATCGTTGATGCACATATTCCATGGTAATTTTGCATCTTTGTTATTTTTACCAATAAAATTTTGCAGAGCGGTGTACCTATTACTGTCAAAACACAACAAAATTTGATTTTTTTTAAAGAAAGAAAGTACCTGCATAATTAGAGCATATTTACCTGTCCTAAAATTAACAACGATATCTATAAGGAAAATAGTGTCCGAGAGACAGTTGAAGGCTATCCAGCGCGTGCTTAGGTCGTCGTTGAAGAAGGATATGGCGACGGGCAGGATGATCAGGTTGGCCACCAGGAGCAGCAGCATACACAGATCCCAGTAGAATCTGAGGACAAACAAAAATGTTATGAGATATTGATTTAAATTTACACGATTATCACTCATATTTTAAAGACAAACGGGTCTTAATCGCGTAAACTTACGTTTAATTATATCCTGACGTTTCGGGCATGACGTTACACCCGTGGTCGCAGGCAGACTAGTCTGCAGACTAGTTTGTCTTTAAAATATGTTATGAGATATTTGAGATTAACTTTAAATATTAGATGTCACATACCAAAGAAAAAATACTGAAGTTTACCAACGCTGGAGGTGGAATTTGAACCCACCTCCTCAGCCTTTGCGGCTGATGCCTACACCACTCGGTCACGCCATCTTAGCCGACACCGGTGAATTCCTCGGGTATATATATGCAATCTGATTTATTTATGTGATTCGGCGCCTTTGACCATATTAAGGGTGCGGCTCCACTGACGCGGAGAGGAGCGGAGATGTGTAAAATTGACCAATTACATTCTTCAAATTCAAAAGTCGAAACACTGTGATGCGGTCTCATTGGCCAATTTTACACGTCTCCGCTCCTCTCTGCGTCAGTGGAGCCGCACCCTAATACTTTAAGGAGCAACGTGTACGTACTCAAAAAAAGTTGTTTCACAAAATATTAACTGTAGGTACTCTTCACGCGGTTCAGTTTAGGTTCTGCTTGTGAGTTTTTGACAGTTATTCTATGGAACTGACATATTCCTAAACTGAATTCCATTAGAAGATCGTGGTAGCCCCCAGTTCGATATATGTACAGTCGACAAAAAATATGGTCTACCACTTTTCGACTCTATTTATACTCTGTTTGGTTAGGTGTTTAAAAAAAGGTAAACAATCTTGCAGTATCTTTTTATTGAAAAATGCGTATAAAAATCCAAACTAGGAACTTACTGGATCAAAAACAATGTAAATCACTGTATTTCCTTGTTATATTATGTATATTTGCTAAAACTTATTGTCTACTCGTAGTTTTCAATAAAAAGATATTGCAAGATTGTTTACCTTTTTTTAAACACCAAACCAAACAGAGTATAGTGGTAGATAATAAAGTCGAAAAGTGGTAAACCACATTTTTGGTAGACTCGTCGACTTGAGTTGCTTGTTAAAATTAATTTATAAAATATAAACAGAACAAAGAATCTGATCTACGAATTGCAGCTTTTATAAAGTGAGCTTTAATTGCAGTTTCATACAAAATGCTACAAATAAGCGAGGTAGGTAAAATAGCTGCCTACGTTAACCGTTCGTAAAACCGAGTCCCGGTAGTCGTATTCGTTGAATTTCACGCCACATAAATAGCTTTCATTTGAAATAGTCAAACGCATTTGAGAAAATAGGAATTTAAAATTCTTTCCAACTCCATCTTACTTATTTTTAATTGGTTCTTTGTGTCCCTGCAGGCTTGTGTGACGTTGTATGTGATTTACGAAAGTAGCAAACCTACGAGATATTTCGCTCGTAAAATTACAAAGAAAATCCCGACGCCGAAATGGTTACAAAGTAGGTAGGTACTTCATTCGACGGTTACATATTGTAGAGATTTATACGGCTTATTGCAGAAAATTAAAACTAAATTTGCTTTTATATTTTTGCTAATCGGTATTAAGATATCATTACCTAGTTAGTATTATAATGCAATGAAATTGATGATGTTCTGCTACATCAACACACGACATTTTTTTATTATTTTTATAGCATTGAAATATTAATCATAGTCTTTCGTAGTACACTCTACAATATTCTTCAGCTTACCTTGTTTCATTCAGATTACCTACTGTTTGAGTATTTTCTAAAGGTGCATTCAGACCAAACGAGCATTCGCTATTCTAACCCCCTACTCTACGAAATTCGATCGTTACACAAAACGTGATTCTTTGATTTCGTAAAGTGGGGGATAGAATAGCGAATGCTCGTTTGGTCTGAATGCACCTTAAGAAAAATTCGAACATCTGTTACTCGAAAACCAGGACTTTTAGTTATGGGTTCATTTCAGTCAGAATAACCAGCAGTTTCAGGGGGGCTACCATCGTCTCTAAAATGAGATTCAGTTTAGGTTCGGCTGTCAGTTTTTGACAGTTATTCTATGGAACTGTCAGTTTTGTTTAGGTTCGCATTAGTAGATCGTGCTAGCCGCCCAACTCCTTCATATAAAGAAGCAGAATAGGCCTAGGTAAGATTCTTTCCACTACGTCACGTTATAGAATATAGAAATAAGCGTGACGTAGTGGAAACCCAAATTTCCCTACAAAATTTAGTAGTTAGGTTTCTTATATTTAGGATCCAAACGGTAGCTTCCTAATTCTAAGAAGGAGGAACTTTCAAAATTGTATTTGAAGGGTCCACGGAAAGAACATGTCTAGAGTCATTTCAAATTACAGAAGGAAAAACCACCTTACTTTTAACAGAATAAGGTGCGAATTTGCTCTGATTTTTTTAAGTATTGGACATGTTTTTTCCGTAGCTTCATATCTCTGAAATCTCTGAAATAAGGCTTTTTTAATATCCTCGTTTATGTGGCCCATTCGTCATTAAAAATGACTCGCGTAATAAACGTTACGCTACCAAAATGCAGCTACATACAAGTAGCAGTAATGCACTCTGAGTCAGATCACAAATCATGTAATCAAATCAAATGACCGATGAGATCATTTTGTGTTCATTGTGTCTTTGTAGCACTCTGCAATAATATGCACTGTGATGCACCGACAACGACATGCGATATAGACGCCTTGTATGACAACAATGATATTTACCTACCCCTGCTATCCCACTGGGCGTAGTAGATATTTATATTTTAAATAGGTACAGACCTTATCTAAATCTTGGCCAAAAATCTATATTGTAGTAGAATATTTTAACTAATGGTTAAAAGGGTTAAAACTTCTTGCTTTGCCTTAAGGTGTGGTAGAGAATGCCTTTGGCATTAAGTTCGCCTTTTGAACATTAAGGTTTTCATTTGTGCAATAAAGATTAAATAAATAAATAAAAGCGACCCACTTCACCTAACAGTATATTAGGTACGATACAAGTGCGAAAAATTTTAGTCCGATACGAGCGGTGATAAATTAAAACACGACCGAAGGGAGTGTTTTAAATCGACATGAGTTAAAAATTTCCATTTCGCATACACGTGTACGACGGTTCGCACTACAGATGGTCCGACGAAGTTTTGTTCGACCCCCCAAAATATTAACCCCTTCTCGCACTAGCGCAAAAAAAAACACCATCTCTACTGAAAAGCTAGCGTTAAACGTGCTAAGTCTTAGCATGTTTAACGCTAGCATGAAGAGAACGCAACCAATAGAACTGAATACACACTCTACTTTTCATATCAACTACTATGATGAAAATACAAGATGCATTCAGTCAATCTCAGGATAAAAAATATTTTTTGGCAACCACACTTCCACACCCTTGAAACGAGTACAAAATGTAGAAATGTCCAAATTGCATAATCTATACCTATACACGTAAAAGTGACTAACTGACTGACTGATTGACTGACTATATGACTGACTAACTGAATTAAATCAACGCCCAGCTCAAACCACTGGTTGTAGAGATTCCAAATTTGGCAAGTGAAATAGCGTGTATATAGGTACATAATAATATAGTCTTACTGTAAGAGCTTTTTTTTGTAATCTTATCAAATATGAGTCTAATCTAAATAACATGAAATATTATAATAACCCTTACGTTCAGGACTGATCGAAAATGTCTCTGGTGACCTTCTGGTGACTGGTTTAAATTCACATTATAAACTTTGCCTCCTTAAAACTTAAGCTGTCACCGCTGAAAGTTTATTGACAAACTTTAGAACATCTTATGAGGAATATTTCAAATTCCACGTAGATACTAGATACTCGTACTAAAGTATGAACTTTATCGGAGAATGGATTAGAGCATTCCTATGTATAACGAGGCTAATTTTTTTCATATTGATGTCGAGTCTTACTTTATTTCAAAATATATTTATTAATTTGTTGCCGCTTGCCCTGGCGTGGCGATTATGGGCATTCACCTCCTAATGCGTTTATATACGCATAGTTAATAGGAGAGGCCTACGTTCAGAAGTGGACTAATATAGGCTGATGATGATGATGATTAATTTGTTGAGCTAAATTTGTATGTTTATAAAGTCAAGTAGTCATGTTCAAGTAGTGTTACTTCTTAAAAATATTATAAATCAAATATCAATAAAAGTCTTTGCTTTGTTCTACAACATTTACCTAATATATGTTTATTAATTTATTTTGGGGATTCCGGAAAGAGCTCTTTTCAGCAGAACAATGATTCTGATGAAAGAAAAATATAAAGAAAAATAAGAATTTTAAATTGTTCCTAAACTACCTAACCTAGTACCTAGTTCCAGGGATTGGAACCGGTTTTTTTGAAAAACCTCGAAATAGTTTAATATTTTAAAAAAAAATTACGCTCTTTATGTAGTAACTGAAAATGTTATGAAACTACCAATATCGTTTTTTAAATTACTCCACTAACAAAGAATTTATATATCGAAGAACGATAAAGAACAAAATTCGAACCGTTGTTTTGTATGGAGAAAAAACCGGTATCCGATCCCTGCCTAGTTCTCACATAGGATTAACAGAGACTTTGATTTAAAGAAAAGAATAACCCCTTATTCATAAACGTCTTCTTAGCAAGCCGCTAGGTATTGTTTGTCCCTTTCGGTTTTATAGTCATATTGTTAACAATGAAACCGACAAACAATACTTGGCGGCTTGCTAAGCTGAGACCATAGATATGTAGCGCTTGTGTTAGCTTAACACTTTGAGCGCGGGGAACTCCCGAGGGGAGTTCTCTGTGGGAAGTCCATTTTCGCTACAAAGCGGAAAAATAACGGGATCGGCTACGAGCGTAGCGCGTAGCACTCGTCCGCAATGAAAGTGTTAAAAGGAGTATTAGGAACCTATCTAATAAATAAATCACTCACCACTTAGGGTTTATAAGGAATCCAACGTTTGATATGGCAAGGAAATTGACAGCTACAGTATACATTTTAGCATGCTTTTGAATAAGTTATGCCTTACTAAGTGATGTCCAAAATTACTATTTCGCACCTTACTTACCTCTATAAACTCTGGGCCGGTTTACGAGTTTCTAACCATCTTGTAGGCTATTAACATTTTGATAATTAGATTTGTAATGTGTATTTCCGCACTTGGTACATGGGCCAGTGCCAAACTACGACTATTATTGGCACCAGTTCGCCTTTTTACTTGTGTGGACCAATGAAATATGTAATTCAAGTGGCTAATAGTATTTATATATTTTATATCAAGAGTAATCTAATATACTTAATCACCTTATGCTGATAATTAGACTATTTATTTAGTAAATCCGATTTTATTTTAAATATGAGTAATTTAATATCAATAAACAATTATGAGATATGACATAACTAACACTGGTAAATACTGCGTATCTACACAACTCCTACAGGATAACACTGCATAACTAGTACTGGTAAATACTGCCTATCGACATAACATCCACACGGCAAATCTGAGTAACTAGTATTGGTTGATTACTGCAGTATATACGCGGTTTTGTCTTATCGGTGTAGTTTGGATACGCATTACTTACCAGTGATAGTTTGCGCGGTTTTGCACTATTCTTGATGTGAGGTAATCGTGACGAGACTATGATAAAACTAAACTTACTTATGGTATCATATTGTAAATAATCATCATTTTGACGATGAACCTGCTGAGGCCGAAAGAAAGTAACATTTTTAACAAACAAAAACTAAAAAGCGATTCGGGAAAGCTCTTATAAATTTATAACGACGCTGACTGACTGCCATAGCCGTAGCACCCAGTTAAACGAGAAAGCGCGCAAAATTGTCCGCCATGATATATTATGTAGGTGTATAAGATGGCGGCTAAATGTTTCAGCCCCGGCCATTTTTGCCGCTTTATTGGCTGAGCTAATGCAATTTTTGTTTTTTCCATTGCCAGATAGAGCAGACGTAACACTATTGCGAGGTTTTGTGCTTTTTGTGAATGTTTTTAAATTAGGTACAATGCAGTAGACACTAAATTACCGATGAAAAATAATTTAAAGAATGAATGAGGTCATAATCAAGAACACTATTTTAAGTTAGGTAGTCTATTACACTTACGTATGGACTTAATTGTACTTGTAGCCGTACCATGAGTTGGCAAGTAAGGTATGTGTTAGCGTTTACTAGATACATAATACGTAAAGCATTTTATCACGCCCACACTGATGTACTATATGATCATGAGTGATGGTCTACTTTACGTACTTATCGATCGAGTAAATGCTACATCATCCTATCGGCCTATGATAATCCACTGCTGGACGTAGGCCTCTCCTATTAACTATGCGTACAAACGCATTAGGAGGTAAATGCCCATAATCGCCACGCTGGGCAAGGGGATTGGCGATCGCAGTAATGTGTACACTATGATGACGCTGCTGCCCATCATCAATTATTTATCAAATAATGGTCAGTGACACTTCTATCCCTGAGTCGACTCTTACGACACCCGTAGGAGGAGTTGGGGTGGTGACAAATGTATTCTTACTGCCGTCACCACACGGCAGTAAATGCTACCGTAAGCGTTACTTTCTAACTCGTGCTAAGCACGCTGTAAGCGCTGTAGGTCTATAGATTCCTACAACCTACTTGCAAATTCATAGTTCATGTTTGGTAACCTATTTTATAACACATGATATAATAATAATGGCTGTAAAAGCAGGATCTCGTTTAGGCGAGGTAGTAAAGTAATGGTTAGGTAATGGCGGCATCATGTTTGGGTACTGTGATTAACCGGCTCCTATCACAATTGAAAGCAAAGTGTAGGTACTTAGTTGCAAGCGTGAAACAACATGATAATGAGACGCCCTTAGCCTTAATCACATAGTAAGGGGTATTAAAAAGAATAACGGTCTCCAAAGAAAGTTTTTACTACTTGCGGAGATAATCGCTCCAGAATTTAAAAAATGTTTCTTTCCCTCTAACTTTTGATCCATGGGTTCAATAAATATGAAAACCATTTTGAACATAATTGGTTCAGCCGTTTTGAAATAACGGAAACCTAACCTGGCCACGGCCCGACATGCTGTTGGCCGGTTTTTAAGATTCAGCACGATGTTATCTGGCTGTTAGGCTGTAACTAAAAAACTACTGTTTTATAAAAATGTAACAACCCCCACCCTCCACTTACAATATGAGTATTACTTGCCGCAAGTCATTAATGAGGGTAGGCAACTGCCAGGTAGAACCAATCGGGGATTGCTACTCGAGGGTATAAAAGGTGGTGACCCTGCTCGGGATGGGCACGAGCCGCGCATCGAGCACCAGGCTCCCTCTCTCTCCAACTGTCTTCCTCGATCGGACTTTGCCTTGCCTTAACTTGCCTTTACCGTATCATCATCACCAAAATCATTTTCTCTCTCGCCATGCCCATGGCAAATTTTCCTTCAACAGCCTCTCAACACCGTCCCCAAATGACGGTGCAACGACCGTCCCACCCTTGTGGGTTGCGACCCGGCCACAGCTGCAGTAGCGGAAACGCGGGAGCAGCCACACATGCTCCAGGATCGTTTGTATATTCAGTCAGGGATGGGCACTTCGTGTCTGACTTTGGTCGTGTAAACTAAAGTGTTTGTGTGAGATAATAAATGTAGTGATTGGGAACAACAGTGTTATTACACTTATTACTACCTCCTGGATATCCACCAGACCCAAGTGAAGGTTTCATAAAGCGTACTTCCTAAATAATCATCAATGATTTTTTTCATAAAAATCGGAAACCATGCAGCGCACCTCCGTCATTTGATGAATTCATATAGAATGGCTCTTAATTGAGCTTACCGTGGACCTAGGAAGTGTGTAAGATGTCCCAAGATATTTATTTCTTACTATTAATTATATTCCGCAGATTCCGCTATCAAATTTATTATTGCGATTTCCAACTGACCATTTAAACGTGATTATGATTTAACATTATCGTTATGATGATTGCACCAAAGAATATAAAATAAAATCATCCGAACCATTCAACGAACGATCAAATCACAACAATCATAAATGGTCATTGCTTTAATTAACCTTAATTCGATGCACTTAGGTACCTATTGCACTGCATTTAAATTGCTCAATCACATACACTAACAATCATGTAACATGGAATGTTTGAGAATTTAGAGGTGTTTTAGAATTATAATTATAACTAACGTGAGACTCAAACATATTTAAATATTTGTCGAACGGGTTCCTCACGTAATATAAGTCGATAATTGCTCGACATGTTTCGATTTATTTCCGGACCTTCCGGTTATTTACTATTGGCCACAGGAAAGAGGGGCTCTACAGTTCAGCTGAACACGCACTTTTTCTTCCCTGTGGTCGATAGTTAACAGCCATTGGACAGGTAGTAATGATATTTATTATATAACGTAATTAACAAGGAGTACGTCTTAAGATAAGGCTTTCATTAGAAAATAAAGCTTTATAGGCCTTCACTTTTAGATTGTACACCGGAAAGACTCCGAACATGGGTTTGTGTTTGACCCTAATCTCTGAAGAAATGGGCAAAAATTAATCTGAATACTTGTATAAATTATATTTTACATTAAACATACAAAGGTAATCGTAATGAGTAATCTCCAGCAAAGGAGCAATTACTTTTTGCTTAAGTCTAGTACGTATATTCACAGGATTAATCCTGCCCAGGGTGTTTAGCCAAGTTGCCAATCGCTAGCGCTTGCTAGCGCATCGTAGTTTTCCCTCTTTGTCGCACTAATATGAAGGAGTGACAGAGAGGGAAAACGACGCTGCGCTAGCAAGCGCTAGCGATTGGCAACTTGGCTAAGCATCCTGTATTCGATTTGGTTCAGATAAGTGCATGACGTGCAGTTGCAGCTGCACGAATTTAATCGTATTAAAGAGTGTGCTCCGATAAATTTCCTCTTCGGCCCGAAGAAAGATAAGCCATCTCAGCGCTTTTCTGGCATTAAATCTTTCGTAAAAATTAAATCTCTTGATCTTCTCTTTACTTAAACTTTTTAGTAACACATTGAAGAATGAAGTCTTCTTGTCTTCGGTATACGTAATAGCTAGAGTAATTGAATTGAAACTATTGTGAGACATAATACCTATAAATATAATTAAATGTTTAAACTCGCGTGTATTTCACAAAATGCGACATGTTTCGGTGAGCCTAGGTCTCCATTATCCAGCACTGAGCCCGTGCTAATTGCTAAAGGTGCATTCAGACCAAACGTGCATTCTCTATTCTAACCCCCTACTCTACGAAATTCGTGCGGTACGTACCTACTTAAGGTTCTACGTAGCTATAGACTTAAAATTTCGAACAGAATAACAATTTTTTTTTTTTTTTATACCACGTCGGTGGCAAACAAGCATACGGCCCGCCTGATGGAAAGCAGTCACCGTAGCCTATGGGCGCTTGCAACCCCAGGGGTGTCACATGCGCGTTGCCGACCCAATAAGAACTTGTACACTCCTCTTTTGAAGAACCCCATACTGTAGTCCAACGGGAAAACCTCGGCAGGTATTTAAACAATTATCTCGCAAAAAAGAGAAAATTAATAGTATTCTATGGTAAAAGCATTTACTCGGTAATTACGTAAATAAGGAATATTTATATAAATTAATATATACCTCCAGTTAAGATTTAAAGATATCCATCACGGTACATGGAATAAAAGCCTTACAAACGTTACAAAGTAGATACAATAGAAAATCAGGGTGCCGTGCTAGCTTCGATACGACCGTTAAAGCTTATTGCAGACGTTAAAACTGAAATAATTATGAAATCACGTATGTGACTGGAATATTCATTCCTGGAATGGTCAGAGGTAATGGCTCATTTCAGGATTAATAGTAAAAATACGAGGTTATTAACGAATTAATAGGCATCAAACTATTACGAGGAGAGGTATCTATTAAGGAAATTGGAATGTTTAATCCATGCCATGAGTTCAAAAAGCAAGGTTTGCGTTAGTTCGTGTTTACGTAAAGTAGTCCATCACGCTAGCTCCAATATATCAGTGCTAGCGTGACAGGCTGCTTCAAATAAATAAAAATCTTGGGACATCTTAAGGTGCATTCAGACCAAACGAGCATTCGTTATTTTATCCCCCGCTCTACGAAATCAACGAATCACGTTTTGTGTAACGATCGAATTTCGTAGAATAGCGAATGCTGGTTTGGTCTGAATGCATCGATTAACTGTACATAATAGATACTTAAATACATCGACAGCCACGACCGAGGAAAAATGTTTGTGGTAAATAAATACCTACACAAATGCTTTCGCCGGGATTCGGACTTCAAACCCGGAACCTCCAGCTTCATAGCCAGGGCAACTACCAACTAGGCTACGGAGGCTGACAAGGAGGTACATCGATAGTAAATCCAACCCACTTCTTTAACATTTACGTATTTTTGTATTTTATTTATCAAATAATTATTAAAACGGTAGCTGGAAATCTCTTCCTTACAATGAAAAAAAGTTAATGAAGACTGAAAGGTAAATATTTCACAATTAATGTAGAGCTGCGAGTCGTGAACCAAAGTAATATTCCCTACACTTATTATTTTTACGCTTCTGAAATAAGACTAGTATTTTTTTAAATTCTGTAAGTTATAATAAAAAATCTCAGGTAAAACGTGTCTTGAACTGAAAAGACTATTTAAGAAGTAACATAAACAGCCACGTCTAATAATATCGGTACAAAGGACCTATTTATAGCTACACGAACTTAATAACTAAACATTAAGAAAGTGTAGGTATATATACACACATTTATTAGACGTAGATACCTATATGCCTTGACAATAATATTTTATTATTTCATTGTAACTAATTGTAACGGACATGTTATGTATGTATCTTGTGAATCAAGTATTTTTTATTCTAGTTGTCTTGGGTTACCGCGACAGTTATTTATGTAATAAAACTATCGAAAAATTATTTATTTATTTGAATAAAAAATAATAGTAAGGAATAAGTAGTCTTATTAGCCAAAGGGTTCGATACGTCGTAATGTAATTTAATGTACCTACACGATATAATCCGTTTCCGCAGTTAAATTTAAACTCTCGTGAGACGTAATAAGTAATAACTATAAATATAATTATTATGATTAAACGGTTAAATTTACGTGTATTTTACTCACTACGCGCGACATGTTTCGAAGTGCCTAGGTCTTCATTATGAACCACTGAGCCCACGTTCACGCCTCCCGACTCGCGAGCGCGGCGCGTACTCACCCCGTTTCCACAGTTGTATTTCGTGATTCATCAAGTTTACATCATACACACACATCATCATTCACTTCTTTTAGTCCACTGCTGGTCGTAGCCAATAATCGCCACTAATGTGGGATACAAGGATAAGTTAGTCAGATTTGCAAATGTGCTCAACGTAGATTAAATCAAATCATGCATCAAATATCCGCACAGGTACTCTAATTTCACGTGATTAATATTAACACGTCATTTCCATATATTATTAGGCTGCGATTAGCCAGATATCGATCACTTAGTTCCCTGATGTCAGTTTTCGTATATTACATGATTTTAAACTCAGCCTTATTTAAAGGAGAATAAGGTTGATATTATAGTAAGCATTTATAGAGAGATAAGTGGTTGTAAAAGTGATTAGTTGATATCCGGGTCGCATATGTCGGATGCTGTATCAGGAGTGTATGCATTTGTGTAGTGACCCGCTATTAGTATCAGTAATGATCTAATGATGTAACTGTACTATGACTATGACGTCTGTCTGATCGTGATGTAGTATTTAGATGAATCAACTTTTTCTTTTCTGTTATTGCCATGGTTACGGCATTTGGAGTCACGCTGGTTTTATACAAAATGCTACTTAAATTATGCGTGACTGTAACATTGGCAAGAACAGACAAGTAAAAATGTATTGACCCATGATTATGAGTTATGACCTATTCATCCTTAGATGTCTTATTTAGTAAACAATTATTTAACCTAAAAGTGTAAGTATTTTGAACATAAACTGCTATTTCCTTATTTAAAAAGAATGAAATCCTATGGAAAATAATAACTTTTGAGTAAAGTAAACACTCAGATAACTTGCCTGTTTTAGACCAAAAAAGTGTATTTGGAGTTTCAAAAGTTGTTTATATTTTGAGCATTTATTTTTATTTTGCCCATTTTCTTAATTTAGAATTTATTGATAAATTTTGGGTTATTTCTACTCAGAATAACGAGCTCGTTCGATCCCAAAAAGAAAAAAAATGTGCCGAAATTACCATACAGTTTCCGGATATCCTCCTTTGTTACCGCCATACAAAGTACCTATATAGAAAATGGTAATAAAATAGGATAAAAGTAATGATTCCGGTGAAATAGATCCTTAATAAGACAACTAACCACGAATGAAACTAACCAGTAGTCAAGGCCTGTCGGTAGTAGTTTTCGCCACTGTGCACTTATCGTTACTGGTTTTAGTGGTTTTTATCAGTTTAAGTGGTGCTGAAATGTAATTAGTTATTAAATTACAGCAACTATGTACAATGTGACGATATGTTTTTGATAGCCTCCGTGGCCATCGGTAACGACCATGTTAATGAAACAGGAGTTCTAGGTTTGAATCCGGATAAGGGCAGTTATTTGTTTCTAGATTTGGCTTATTCCTATCTGTTTAAGGAGGCATCTATGGACATCTATTGACTTGATTGAGCTTACTGTGGGATTAGGCAGAGTTGGGTGAATATCTGAGCGTTTCAACCGTCTAATTTTGGTGCCATCATTTTTGCCGAAGTTTCTATACGTCTTAATGTTATACTTCGACATTTCTATAAGATACCATGCCTCCTTCAAATGGCAAAGTAGCACATTATAACGAATAGAAACTTCGGCATAAAATATGCCACCAAAATTAGGCGGTTGAAATGCTCAAATATTCACCCAGTTATTTATTTATTTAAACTTTATTGCACAAAAGAAAATCTTAAAGTACAAAAGGCGAACTTAATGCCAAGGGCATTCTCTGCCAGTCAACCTTAAGGCAAAGCAGAGAAGGTGTGTGAAAAGTTATGATCGACAAGCAGGTCTTTTTCGCGTAAATTTACGTTTAATATTATCCTGACGTTTCGGGATCGTTACTGTTTGCTCTCTGACATCAATTGAATTAGATATTTTAAATGTTTTAATGTTTTGTTTAACAAAAAAATACAGAATTTTTAAGTAGTAATAACTAATAAGCCTACATGAGGCTCCAGGGTTTGTCCAATGCTTAAAGCGTATAAGATCATCATCATCATAAATTTAAGAATAAGACTGTTGTCGGTGTAGCACTCTCCATCTGGTTCTATCTTGGACTCCGTCTTTGATTTCCCTATTCGACATAACCCTTGTCTTTTCTTTTATCTGATCCATGTAACTTATCCTCGGTCTTCCCCTTCCTCGCTTGCCTTCAACCAGTTCAACCTGATCGTCCCATGATATTTATTTACCATACACAAACAGTACAAATAATTTTCTTTTAACCACTAAAGCCGTATCATCTAACTAAACTTAGTTCCTTGTCAGTCGACCGCCAGTTTACCGTCCGATTATCAGTCTGACGCGGCTAAACTCGTAAACGCCAGGTGAAATTAACCTCGTACTTGGCAGTCAAGTTCACTTTTAAATTGGATGCACGATGCCCCTTAGAATAATTATTCCCTTGAACTAGTTGCGCAAATAATAGCTCTCAGTTATGTATTTTCGCATTTCTCCAATTAAGACCATAATTAATGAAAAGCGATATTATGTTTATCGTAGTACATTTTATGGCGTCATAGATATACCTACGTGGCGTCGAATAAAATAAGTAGCAAAAAATATGGAATTTTCGTAACTTAATTACTGTTTTCGTACAAAGGTAGATATGACGTTGTGGGGAAATAAGTTTTTCTTACATCGAATGACGGACCCTTTGAATGTAAATAAAAATTGGCTCAACATGAACATTGGGATCTCAATATGAAAAAAGTACGAAATGGTAAGTACATAAATTTTCTTTACTGTAGGACCGAATATTGTATTCTAGGTTTCTAGGTACTGTACAGTGCACAATAAATGACATAAAATCAACATAATAAATAAAATAGAAATATGTGTGAGTCGCCCTCGAAGCTACGACCTCCACGACACGCTCGTGCATCGCAAAAATATACAAATACTTAAACGGTTTTTTCTACTAAGTCTACCCCCTGAGTTCTTATTCCACCACAGCACCTCCCACAGTACCTACCAATATTCGTGACCAAACATACTTTTGTTTGAATCACTTATTAAACCAGCTACTGTCCTCAGCGATTCATCTTAAGCAAATCTGCTTTGTTTCGGTCCTTTTATGACCGCTGTATTCACCGCGAACGCTCGCCGCGTTACGTGCAGCGGTAACTAAGGCGGCATTGTGCGGTCATAATAAGCACAATTTGTACAAAGCTTTGTGTAATGTTGCACTTCGCATAAATGTAAATTACACTATACTTTACATGGGTAGGTACACTGTATTATGCGCTGTTTTGTCATTCAACAAAGTCTGACAATTACTGTTTGTCGAACCGAGCTTTTGAAATTAGATTTAGAAGATTATTTTATACGCGAATAATTGACAAAATTAGACTCGCGATTCATTTAATTTTGGTCCCGTCGCCGTCGTCGCATAATTTTTGCGATTTGTATGATGTATGACGTGTATGTATACAAAAGTAATCGGAACAAGTAATAGGATTACTTTTTGCCCAACTCTGCCAGGTACCCGTAGCACATGACCTAGTTAAAATTGAAGCTTTTTAAATCGAATCCTGGTAAAAATGCCATTTGTTTGAGTGATGTATAATTAATGACTATTTACTGAACTAAGTATTTTCAAATAAATAAGTAAGTATATCGGCATTCAACAATATGTATATAGGGATATTTTAGAATGTAGGTAAACCACAAAAGAAGCAATCTATATTTTATCAATATATAATTACACAAAATATAATGAACGGTCGGCTCTAATAATATGTATACGATTTTGATCCTTATGCCTTTGACATACGTTCTGAAATGTATACATATTATTAGACGTGACTGTACATAATATACAAGGTGCCCGTGAGGAAAGGGAAACATTTTAACAGCATATTCCTGAGACTAAAAGAAGCAAAAAATGTTAAATGAGTTTTGGTGAAATCTGCAAAAAAAAAATTATAGTTTTTTTTTGATGTTTTGAATGGTTCAATACACAAAAATAGGATTTTATTAATGAAACTATCGCAAAAAATGCACTTTAAACGTTTTTTTTTATTTGCTAGGTTATTAAAGTTTTTTTTGTTCATTTGATGTCTGTCAATTAAGTGTGACAAGACTAAGACATCATGGTAACAAAATCGTTTCCTAAAATGCGTTTATCATAGCGTAATGGGCTAAAACGGTTTTAGGAAAAAAACAATTTTTCTCTTAAAATAGACTCAATCCAGAAAACTTCATATGACATTTTCAACTTCAAATTTGGTCAGAAATCCGCTGTTGTTTTTTTTCCCCTTCCTCATGGGCACCGTGTATAAGTTATCGTGATTGTTGCAGGACTTTTGGTTTCTCACATTGATAGCCACTCGCAGCCAAATCCTCATCCATACAGAAGTAAACCATACTTAAAGATTTATTAGGCCTACTTTATGTTTGCACACGTGTTGTCATTTTCAGCGATATTGCCTCCCACGGCCACCGGTGAATGTCAAGGTGTACCCTGACCTTTTCTACCACCCTGCCAAATTGCTATTGGAATATGCAAATTTCTATTACAGCCTAAAAATATATTTTTCTATTCAATTGGTGCGCAATATCACGTGACAGGCTGATCCAGATCATAGGCTTGAATAATCAAAGGAATGGAATTTTTTGCAATATCGTTCAGTCTACGGTAAAAAAATGATTATTTATAAGAACGTACTAATGAAATCAGCCTGATCATCGGTACCAGATAAAAGTTTCAATTGCAATACAACAATGTATAATTAAATGAAAACTTTTAAACGCTACATTTATTTTAAAGTTTTTTTTATTATATACCTACTAATTCATGAGTCCTGTTGCGGTTGGAAGCTTTAGCAAAGGCTAATTTATGTAACCTAAGACAGCTTTCATACACTAAAGTGAGGCGAGCTTAACCTTAGTTAGGTATTAAAGCCGTACAAGTTGGCTGAACTACTCAAAGTCATCAACTGATGAAACTTATAATATAAAGTGACCCTAAAGATACTATCTCAACCTAGTTATAAGTACGTCATAAAGTAATCAACCAAAATGATACATATAAATGTCTATAAATAGTAGACACTTGTACTACAATAGTTTTGTATTGACTAGGTAAGTACTACATTTTTCTGCTTCAGCATTGTAATCGCTCGAACCTATTTGACGTCTTGCCCCATTCCTCGTGTTGAATGAAATTCGACTCCAAATTTATTTAAAAGTGGTGTATTGTACATACAATTTACTTGACATTTTAAAAAATGTCTAGCTTACGTAGATATGTTATGCTCCAGTATGTGTTCTAATCAAATGGAGTGGAAAAGTTGTACGTACTTATTCAAAGTTTTGTAAGCACACAGCTTCAATAAATTTGCTTTCAGTGAATCACTGCTTATAAGGGAAATGAAGTGGCTGAGGGATAGTAAGATTTTTATATCATTTTTATGGTTTACACGGGCGAGGGCTTCATGGAATATTCATAGAATTTTGATTGAAAACTGGATTCGTCGAAGGCATATGAATACCTCGTTACCTACAATTGGCTTTATTTTAGCCTGCAAGTTGTTTTATTCAATGTTTCATTCGCTTTGTGTATTCTAGATTCATGATCACGAGCGCCGTGAAAATGTATTTTGAAATTCAGTTTACTTTTTAGCATTTCCGTTTCGACTAATTTGGTTGTATGATTACATTTGCACATATGAAAGGTAAGCACAAATTAATTCAAGCTAGCTAAATGGAGTTTTAAACAAAACTTTTTGCGGCTTGTAGTAAACGTTATTGAATTTATGTTCGTAGTAACGTCAAAGTAGAAAAAACATTATTTAAAAGAGTTTTATGTTTTTTCAGTAATGCAGATGTATTGGTTCCTACCGTAGAAATGCCGTGGTAACTACTAGTTACATATTTTAGCTCATCTCTTCAAAATGGCATCGTCTCAAAGATTCAACTTCAGTTACCTGGTTTCAAACGTTTTGAATTTTAGAAATAGGTACCCAGCCGATACGAGAAAGTTCGTCCCCGCAGGGTTTATCACATTTTCGAGAGTCCTTCCTTAGCAGAGTATCTCATGATCAAAAGACTGTCGCTGGTACTCGCTGTCTGGAAACGTTTGCTGCTTCTAATGATATTCGACTTGGGATTTATGGAATGAATTTATTTGAAAAGTCAGTTATGATTATGAATTTTAGTTGCGTTAAAATGGTAAGATGATTGTCGGCGTTGTTTCATGATTACATTTTTACCGGCATTTTTTGATGTAGTTTTTTTTATAAGAAACCTGCATACCTACATCTGCGAAGAAATTCATACTCAGCTATGCTATTCTCTTATTCACACATTCGACGCTGTGTTCGTCAACGAGCTCGACGTCGAGACAGCCTTGTCTAAAATCCTAGCTGTTTTATTAGCTTTTTTAGTGTCGTTTAAAGTACATTAGTGAATCCCATTTTTAGGCTCGACGCTACCGCAGCGCTGACACAGCGCTGACAGCAAGGCGGTTTCCTTAGTGAATAACACTGCAGGTGTAGTCTGTGACTAGCTTTGGGTCCGCGACAGTGAAAAAAATATTTACCAAAGTGACTTAGGTTGGCTATATTACGAGGAAACTTTGATATGTGTAACAAATCCTTGCTACCAAATTTACAAAACTAAAAAGGTTGAAGTCGATACCAGAGTTCTGGTTAAATCAACAAAAAACATTGTACATTATACAAACTGGTGTAATCAACCAAATTAATATAGTAGAATGCCAACATAAAAGTTTGGTAAAATAAAATAAAAAAATTGTGATAGGACGAACTTAATTTCCGATTAGAATTACGCAAGATCTGATAAATCCAACTTAGCATTTTTTTCAGTGGAGGAGGCCAGTAGCCGTACCATGTGGTTTTATTTTCTTTCTATCCATCTCTCTCGCTCGCGCCAATAATGTCACGGCAGCTCATGGTTATCACACTGGATACAATCTCATACTAAACTGACATTTTCAAAAGATAAAATGCTTAAGCATGCTGATATACGAGTATGTGTCTTCCCCTTAACATTCAACGCCTCGGTCTTGGTACTGTACCTTGGTCTTGTACCCATAGTCACTGTACCCATTAGTGAGTCGTACATACGCAATCGGGTAAATCCACAAGACTGTAAGGTCAGTTACCAATTCTTTAAGTGTTTTATATTAATTCCTAAAGTTATGTTTCCGTATGTATGACCTAGGCTTATAGGACGCATAAATCTATCTAATCAGTAAAGAACACACAAAAGAATTGGTAACTGATGTTACGGTCTTGTGGATTTACCCAATTACTACTAATAACTACAACTTTCCTATTTAGTTGAGTTGAAATTACTTACTCACGTAACCATATATTAACATACATTTATTTTCAGTAGTTCAAAGGTTAAAAAAGCAAGCGGAAATTCATGCAGTGGAAACTTAGTACAAGTACAAACTATTTGCCATCCGCCCGGGGCGCGCCGAACGCTGAACCATCTTGCTTGCTTTTTAACCGACTTCAAAAAGGAGGAGGTTTACAATTCGTCGAAATCTTTTTTTTTTTTTTATGTATGTTCCCCGATTACTCGAAGACGCGTGGACCGATTTGGAAAATTCTTTTTTTGTATGAAAGGGTATACCTTCTAGTTGGTCCCATTGTCACCGAATTCAGATCTGATGATGGGATCCTGGAGAAATCGAGGGAACTCTTCAAATGTTGTAGGCACACATGACATTTTTCATTTATTTTCGAAGACTAATCAAGTATTTGCGTCTAGTCATGAACATTTTAAGTTGGTGATCTGATGATGGAAGGTACAACTCCTTAGCAATTAGGAGTTGGGGGATAATTCTTTAAGTATAGCATATTTCGTGTATTTTGGAAGCTATTTGAGTATTTGCCTTTAGGTGGTCATCCTTTCATGTTGGTGAGCTGATGATGAAAGGTACAACTCCTTAGAGATTAGGAGTTGGGGGATAATTCTTTAAATATAACATAGTTTATGTATTTTGGAAGCTATTTGAGTATTTGCCTTTAGGTGGTCATAGCCTCATGTTGGTGAGCTGATGATGGAAGGTACAACTCCTTAGAGATTAGGAGTTAGGGGATAATTCTTTAAATATAAGATATGTCATGTATTTTGGAAGCTATTTGAGTATTTGCCTTTAGGTGGTCATAGCCTCATGTTGGTGAGCTGATGATGGAAGGTACAACTCCTTAGAGATTAGGAGTTGGGGGATAATTCTTTAAATATAAGATATGTCATGTATTTTGGAAGCTATTTGAGTATTTGCCTATAGGTGGTAATAGCCTCATGTTGGTGAGCTGACGATGGACGGTACAACTCCTTAGAGATTAGGAGTTGGGGGATAATTCTTTAAATATAACATATGTCATGTATTTTGGAAGCTATTTGAGTATTTGCCTTTAGGTGGTCATAGCCTCATGTTGATGAGCTGATGATGAAAGGTATAACTCCTTAACGATTAGGAGTTGGAGGATAATATAACAACTGTCTTACATTTTAGATCTATTCAAGTGTTTGCTTAGTAGTTATGACATGTTGGTAAGCGGTTAGTGATTCTTTAAATAATATAGGCATGCTAAAGGCTGTTACCTATAATCTTTGAAATTATTCATACCCTGCTGATGATACAATGTATATCTCCTTGATAATGGGAATGGAATGGGAATGTTTGTTGTATTCATATAAGTTAGCCAGTTCAGGTTTTCAGACCTACTACAGTGCAATACATTCTAATTATAAGTATTTAGAGCATACTAAATAACGATTTTATATAAATTACACAAGGTACTAAAAAGCAAAAAATAAAATATTTTAAAATAAAAATTAAACCGCCTTCAAAGATTCGCCTGATCTAAAAAGTAAAAAATAATTTTAGTTCCTACTTCTTAGGATTTCCTACCCAAACCTTTAAACATTTTACCCTATTCATTGAAATAAAATATTATGGCTAGGTACCCTACAGATTTCTTAGAAGTCGGTGCCAAGCCAAATATGTTCACTTCGCGAGTATAAGTATTTGATAGAGCTTTGTAACTTACTATCACTCCTGTCATGCTTTCAGCAAAATTACTGAGGCAGATCATACTGTTGATAAAAGCATAATCGGAGTAAGGGAAGTAAGTTACAAAGCTCTATCTAATATATAACTATGAACGTACCTATTTGGCTTGGCACCGACTTCTAAGAAATCTGTAGGGTACCTAGCCATAATATTTTATTTCAATGAATAGGGTAAAATGTTTAAAGGTTTGGGTAGGAAATCCTAAGAAGTAGGAACTAAAATTATTTTTTACTTTTTAGATCAGGCGAATCTTTGAAGGCGGTTTAATTTTTATTTTAAAATATTTTATAAAGTGTAAACTTTGACTTGAATTCACATTTTGAATGTAGCATTTCGCTGATCTCTTTTGTGCGTGGTCAATTTGATCTGGTAGCATCATAATTTTTGTTTTTTTAGCATCTAAAATTTAATACATTTATGAACATTTCAAAAAGATTTCTGGCAACCGACGCGCTCATATTTCGGTATCTAGAGCTTGCCAAAGCATCGAAGTGTTATAAAATGTGAACGGCAGAGAAAGCGAAAATTGTTCAACGTGTTCAGGGTAGCTCGAGGAGGCGGTCGAGTGGGACCACTCGAGGCGGCTGTCCGGCGCGGCCGCCACCTGAACGTGTCCCGGACGCCTTTTTACAGCGCCCCAGGTCTAGCCCTTTGTTCAAACATTTGCGAAAAACTCAAGTGGATTTGAAACATTGAATCAAAAAGTTAAGACTGCCTTTGAAAATCTATTTGCGGCGAAGTACGTGCTTATACTTCAATGGAATTATAATTTTAGTTGCGGCGAAAATTGACATGATGAAATGAAAGTGACCGTTTCCATCGTTTGTTTATTTACTTATCATCCAAGTTTAAGTGTTACATTATATCTACATAACTATCGCTATATATATATATATATATATATATCGGGTACTACACCTACATAAAAACCTTCCTCTTGAATTACTCTACCTATTGAAAAAAATCTCATCAAAATCCGTTGCGTAGTTTTAAAGATTTAAGCGTACAGTCACCACACGGGATTGTTGAGCCACTTGCCACTGTTCGCAACTTGGTCGAATAATACAAATCGGGTTCCGAACTCTTATGAGGCTGGTATCACGACTTCGGCCGAACTCTGCTGACCAATGGGGCGGTTGTTGCTACGGTTAGCCAATGACCGCTCGCGTATTCTTCAGAAGGTGACATTACCATGGTTACGTAATAACAAAAATGTTTAACCAATGATTGTTCGCTATTTTTCCGGAAGCTGAAGACGTTACTATAGTTACGTTATAACATCCGCTTTAGACCTGGAGACGTCAATCTAACTTCAGAGCCCTGATGGTAATTTCGTTCACTTTCCTTTTAACGGCTGTCACTGACAGGTATTTTTTCAAAGTTAGAATTTCAGTCAGAAACTATCAAGTTTCTACTATACATTTTTATGACTACTGGCAGATTATAGGATTATGGGTAGATTGTCAAGGTTACCTACCATATTTCTACAAAGGTTACATTACATAAGTTTTCAACTAACGTCAACTGAGCTGTAACGAATGATAATAAAGACAGCAATAGCATTTGTCTCTGTCTATGAAAAATAATTTAAAATTGCTCGATAACATGCCTATTCATACAAATAACAATTGAAAAAATACCTCGCCTTACTCGCCTATTAATATCAGATAAATCATGGCTTCCGATTTGAAGCAAATACGAATAAATTACTAAACGATTTTCGACAAATCTATGAAGAACTGTCGTTATCCAGTTTCCTCTAGGAACAACGACATCTAGCGTCTAATAATGGCCGATGACTAACCCTTAATTCTCGTAGACGAAGAATTTTTTATTATTTCAACTAGTTTTGACACATTGAAATTTTGACGCAACAAAGATTCGTATTTGACTGACATATCATCGGGGAACATCGGTCATGTCGCCATCGTGCCTACTAACGAAAAATACCGAACCCATATTACACGACCAAATTGCATCCATTGCCAAGTGGCTCAACATTCCCATGTGGTGACTGTACCAAGTGACATAGGGACAGAAAAAGTGACTTTATTTTATACTATGTAGTGATAGTGATGTAGTGATACCAGTAAAATTTGCACAATTATTAAATAAACACGCTAGAAATTAGTCACTTACATTACACTCTAGCTTGAAATTGCGCATTTGACTATCGCGTGCAATGTGAATCCCGAATAGAAATCGGAATGGAAATTAAAATCCTATACGTATACATAATATGTTCCACCATACAGTTAAATTTATTTTAAAGGTCGTAGGGTAATAAATCTGTTAAATAAATTGCGACACATTGGCAACGCAAATATGTTTAGTGACTTCTCAGTTTGACGACCGAGAAATTTGTCACCTACATTTACTGCTTTTTGTGAGTTTCGTGACTTCTGATTTAGAGGGAACTCGTTAAAAATGAGACAAGGTAACTATAACGGACTGTATCTTGAGGTAAAAGCAATGAAGTGCTATGAGCGCAATATTCAAAATACATATAAATATTTTGAAGGAGTCGATAATTTATTCACTAACTGGAAAATTCTGAACGGAAAAGTAAATAATTTGACAAATTTTGCTGTTGTGGGTAAATTGTTACTAAATAGTTACAGTAGATTAGATAAAAAGCATCATCCTACGTCCTGTGATGGATAATAAAACATAAAATTCGCATTTAGCCATTATTAAAACGCTTACAAATAAATGAATTCATTCGCTTTAAGGGCATTTTGTACGGCGATAAGCAAGAGTAATGGCCGAATAGGCTTTCTGAGTAGCGTGTGAGAAATGGATTGAAAATGGGAGAGAAAATAACTTGCTGCTTACGTCACGGTGCTTTACTTATCTTTCCACCGATTACTTGAGTTTGACCACATAACAATGTAGGATTGTAGGTATTATCATACGTCGGGATTCTTTCCTATTAATTTCACAAGTTGGAAGAACATTAGTTACCTTATGTCTTATGTTGTATCTGTGAACCAGTTACTTTAGATTATTTTTTTCAACTAGGCGTATGAAATAAATTATGGCTGCTAACTCCAGATTTTTCGAAATTTTTGGGTGGCAAAAAACATTTTTTCTAAAGTAAATAAAAAAAAACTAAAACAAACTTATATCCAAAACTGGCTCTTGTAACATTGAACCGAGATACGGACGGCATTTGGACTTTGTATTGCAATGCTACAAATAACTATGTGATAGGCGAAGTGAAATTTACCGTAATATATTTTTTGTATTTTTATCGTGACCGCTAGTATTACAAATTCAAATTAATTTATTTTGCAAGAATATACAGGTGTTGAGGGTAAATGTCACAAGTATTATAGGTACCTACAATGTACCTATAGTATGATCGTACATTCTACCACAATATGGAATGCAAAATCTTACACTAGCTTAATATTAAATAATCTAAAATTAAATTGAATAAATTATAATGTCGAATTATCAAAATATTCATTCGAATTCTAATAAGTGCTATGTGAAATAATAACACATATGTATGCGAATAGTTTCACATGTTTATACTCATAAAATATTTAGTAGGAATAGGTAGCCGTAAAACATTAAAAAGTTAAATAGAGATTCTACTCACGTAAAACGAGGTGTTTCAAAATTTTATGACACAAGTTCTCAAAATACGATCGATCGTTAGGCAATTCTACGAAATTGGAATTATTCAAAACACACAACGTTTGAGAATATTACGTGTCGCACAGTCGTTCGTCATATCTACGTGTCCGCGGTTTGCGATTGGCTTAATTTATATTCTGGATCCAGCCCACGGCTTTGGTCTAGCGAGCACTGGGTGGTACCATGGTAAGTTGCTTAGAATATCGAAAACGCTATTAGACGATATTAAATTTAGTTGTGGGGAATTTCGTAAAATTCCACAGCTGCGTAGATGGAAATATGTACTGATTGAAATAATTGTTTTCTCCTATTTGCGTTAACACTTTAAAAATATGATTAATCCGATATATGTTAAATATTCGTATAATGATGTATTAATCTTATTACTTGTGCCTATGGAATGCTACCAATATCAGCAGCGATTAGCAAGTCTTACTTATAATATACTAAAATAATTTTCTAAAAACGGATTCTTGGATTTACCTACACTTAGCAACAGTGCCGAAATATCTAGAACACAATAAGACACATCTACATAGTATAAATATACTTCGTTTTAAATTATATATAATTAATTATAATTGAAATTACCAGGTGAAATCTGTAAATAAAAGCTTTTAGAAAGCCAAAAACAACGCTGGTAGAAAAATCACTCCAACCTCTCGCGACGGCTTACCGGATTTAGTCAACAAAGACCACCATTATATATGGACGATGCATCGCTGTGCCCATTTAATCCGCTTATAAGTTTATGTCGAATGAGTGGACACGAGTAATTGCAGGCAGTAAATTCATTCAATCTAACCATCGATCGCCATAAATTGTGTTCGGATTCCCAGTTGAATGTTATTATTTCAGTTATTGATGTAATGTGTGGTAGGACCATTTATTTTTTCATCTTTAGGGTTCCTTAGCCCTAAAACAAAAAAGAACCCTTATATTTAAGATAGCTGCGTTGTCTATGTATTTTCGACATTTTTAGGCATTTTTTCTCAAGATCATTTTTTTTTTATGCTATAGGTGGCAAACGAACAGACGAATCGCCTGATGGAAAGCGATTAACGTCGCCCATGGACACCCGCAACACCAGAGGCGTCGCAAATGCGTTGCCGGCCTTTAAGGTGGGAGTACGCTCTTTATGGAATGATATATATATATGCTCATGTAGAATGATACACACATCATCAGCCTATTTAGCCCACTGTTGGACGTAGACCTCTCTTATTAACTATGCATTAAAGACGCATTAGGAGGTAAATGCCCGTAATCACTACGCTGGGCAATTAAGGCAATATTAAGTAATATCAAATATTGAATTCAGCAGTCTCTTGGAGCTGTAAAAAAATCTACCCGTTAAGTTTATGCAATAAAAATAAGTGGCCGTTTAATGTTCATATCACATCTCGCACACATTCCCAGACTAAGACTAAGAAGCATATGATTAAAAAAAAAACTGAAAACCCTAAAACTTTGTAAAATGCGAATTCATCTTCAGTAAAATATTAAACTACCGATGGCTTCGACCCAGTTTGACCACCTAGGTACTCATTTTCCGCGTAGACTTTCATCGTTATTAATACTTTTCATTTTATCATTTCTTGCCCTATTCGTTAAAGTGGATTTAGACCAAGCGAGTGAATGTTCAAAATCAACCTTTAACTTCATGTAATGCACGTTAGCCACTTTATGTTACAAGGCCAATGCAAAATAGTTGGTTTTACAACCATTTTACCCTGACAGATGTTTTCTATAGAAAAATATTTGATTAATTGATCAGAAATTCTCTATCACAAATTTTCTAAGTGTCAGTCACCCATATACTACACACCGTATGAAAATACTTAACGTGTTAAAATATTTCTGTTGCACTCGCGCGACTTTCTTTGAAAGCATTCCGAGGTGCTTTTATCGAGTCGATGTGGAGTAATAAAAATAAATGCAGAAAAAGGCATGAGCCATTACATATACGTACTGTAAAAATGTCTCAATATTTAAGAACTATACCTATATTTTCTTTGTTTTTATGTTATTGTAAATTTGCATGAAAATCACCATAGTTAATGCATTACGGACACATGGAATTCATCGTGGTTCTAAATTAATCTATCGATTTTTCTTCTTCAAACTGTTTACGCCTAGTAATTTCTTTCAAATTTTTTGTATTTCGGAAATTATGACCAGTCTTGGGATATCAGCCATTTTGCGTTATGTTTCTGCTAGTCATAACAATTTCTGCTATAAATAGTAGTCAAATCGAGTTCGTAGCGTGTCGATAATGACCAGGGAAAGCCCTCTACGAAAATATTTCTTAATCGTAATAATGGTGTTTACACTTTTGCGGAGAATTGCTACAACAACTTTCATGTTCCTTTCAAGCCATTTCAGATGTTTTATTTCCAGCGAAAGGAAGAAAGAATTGCTTTTTGTTTAAATAGGTTGAAGGAAAATCAACAAACATGCTAAGTTTTAACTCTACAAGAATGTATTTAATCTCAACGTTTTTTAATTTAGTTGCATACAGAAGTTAAATTTGATTCACTATTAAAGTATTTTTAGATTTAACATCTTTTCTATACACAAGTCTGGGATAAAATGAGTATTTTCTTAAGAAAACCCACAAATCACCTGTTCACATGTCAATCAATCTCCCACCTGCCTAACAATTTTCTTGTTTTTTATGTTAACACTATAATTTCGAACAGCAATACTCGTACATCTAAACGTACTTACAAAAATAGACAGTAGGTTAGGCCGATGTTTACATTTACCTAGCGCGATTGTTGGAAATTGTTTTGGGTGTAGGTAGTGAAAGAAAAACCACTAAGCTTTTGTTACAAATGAATTTGCTTTGTGCAACATGCACCGCTCAAACGAAAACAGTTTAATTTGCTCACATTCTATCAGAGACAAGTTAGTAATAAATTACGACACTTAATTCAATCTACGTCCCGAATGATTTTAGTAAAAAAGTTTAAGGCAAAGGCATAAAAAAAGCCATTTTTAATTGTGTTCCTGCTGCTAATTGTGTAGTTTTCTGCTAAATGTTAATTCGCAGACATCGACATATTCTACATCTTGGCAAAATGCGGAAAACAAAAATAAAAGATTTATATGTTCATATATACTTTCAAATGATAGTTTCACTAACAAAAAATATGTTTATTGAAAAAATACCTACGGTCAACCTAAAAAAAGACGATTTCATTTTGGTTTATTTTTGCTTACTATCACATAACATTGCCACATAACATTAACGGCGCCGCCACGCGCTGTTCGCGGTGCCCGCGGTGCGCACGCGGCACGCGCGCCGAGCGCCCACGTCCAGAGCGCTCTCCTTATTGAATGGTTTCGTTGGATCAGTCCAGGATGCTGACCTTTTTTATGATAAATTGTGTTTACTGCGTACAAAACTGTCAAAATACTTGGATGCTTTAGTTAGACGTGCCTGACATCGACTGGTGGGGAGGTATGCATACTGTAAAACTATACTATATACTAGGTATTTAATGGTTTTTTAGACTCTGTGTTGTAAATTATTATTATTATTATTATTTTTTGTTATATTTCCCATATTGTTTTTCTGTGTTTTTCCCATGTTCTGGCGTTTGGTCTCCACTGTAAGTCGAACATGTGTTTATAAATAAAATAAAATAAAATAAATAAAATAAACATTAATTGCTTTTATAGCCTCAGGAATACGGGATATTTCTTTTCCTTTTCCTCGTGGGCTCCGTATATATAATATTTACAAACTCCACTACATTAACAGTTTTTAAAGTGTGCTTGTCTCATTTTATACCGGACGGGTCAGTTCGGATGATTATGTTATTTTGTTAATTGAAACTGTACAACAGTAGGTTAAAAACTTCCTAAACGGAGCTGTGGCATTCAATATAATTAGGAACACGTCGGCATGCATTTGAGCGTTTCACGAAATGTTAAATGTGGTTGAAACAACGAGCGTAGCTGAATTGGGAAATAAAATGGAAACTTCGATGGTTATGTAAAAGCAATTTTCCGTGCTGTGGGTAACGCTTTTACGGCGGTTTCTGTAGTACTGTACAAAGCGTAACTACTATAACCGCAGCCCTATCCAAGATACCATCCTGCAATCGTATACGTTAAGCGATACGACCATAATAATGTATGGAAATGGCCACGTGAATTTTCATACAAATCTGCCATTTTCATAAATTTATTATATATCGCTTATCGTATACGATTGCAACCTAGCATCATGGCTAGGCCTGCAGGATGCGTAGCCAAGATGCCAATCGCTAACGCACAATCGTGAATCGTGAACGAAAGGCGATGTCTTTGTCGCACTAATACGAAAGACTGACAGAGAGAGAGAGAAATACGATGCGCATATTACATATACACATTGGGGGTTCATTGGGACCAGGGGCCCGTATCTTATAAGCTTGTAACTTGTAATACCAGTGAAAGTCTCTTTTTTTACACTATTAATTAGATAAGGACTTCCGCTTGTATTGCAAGTTACAAGCTTTCGAGAAATAGGCCCCTGGAAAAGGGATATGAATTTTGTACTGCTTAAAGGTACCTTTATGGTTTTCACTGAGATATCTTTACAATAATTTTCCAAAGCTTTTCTGCCCGCAACCCCCCAAAAAGCTAATAAGCAACCCCTATTCAAATCACCCCGTTGATATTGAAATCTTGTATGTCAACGCACATTCGTCGTGATTAGCGGTAAATGGGTTAACATGTTTGTCACAAATAATATGAAATTCGTCTCAATTCATTCAACTTAAACCGATTTACAAAGTATTCTTAAGGCACTGGTCTCACCACGAGCTACTAAGCTATGAACTATCGGCTATAAACACGAACAAAAGATACGCGCTCCCGTGTAAATAAAAGAGACACGGCGATACTCGCCCAGCTATCAGACCGCCCGCCGGGCGAGTATCGCCGAGTCTCTTTTTTTTTCACGGGAGTGCGTACCTATCTTTTGTTCGTGTTTGTTTCCCATAGTTCATAATATACAGGGCGTCCCACGGCGATGCCACATGGAGGGAAAGTAACTTAAATATCATAGATAGCGTATTTTGCTGAAAGAAGACTTTATTTTATTTTGAAAATTAAATAATACTGCATTAAAAAAAATCCAAAAAAAATTTTGCTTTTTCTAGGCATCGAACCTACTTTAAAACAAAAAAAAATTTTTCGTAATTTTATTCTGTCATTCGAAAGAATGGATAAAAAATAACTATTTTCCTTAAGAAACATAGTATCTAAAACTAAAAGAATAACCAAAAAAGTTTGGTTCAAATTTGTAAAAAAATTGTAGTTGGTTCGATTTCCGGGTGAAGCAAGTAATTTTTTGAAAAACTTTGAATGCAACTTTACTAAGACTTAAAAATAAAATGAAATCTTCTTTCAGCAAAATACGCTATCTATGATATTTAAGGTACTTTCCCTCCATGTGGCATCGCCGTGGGACGCCCTGTATAACTTAGTACAGATGTAGTGCAAAATCCTTTCTCTTCAACTTTTCACGGAAACGCCCGAATTAATCTCCTTGTCTCAATTAGCTTCAGTGCAATACAGGGTGTAAGTCTAATACGGGCGAAGCTCTTGACGGGTGTTAGTTTACGACATAATAATTACATTAAAATAAATTTTACTTAAAATTAGAGTAACAAAATTTTCCATACAAAATAATTCGGCGCGCAATGTAGAGCAACATACGCAAGTTAAGCACTCGTTGACAGCTAATTTCAAAAGCAGATGACATAACTGCCATATCAACAATAACAAATGTTCGTACGTACATTGCTGCTCCGATAATCTTAAAAAAAATCTGTGGGGTCTAAATAAAGAGTAACTTTAAAAAACCCTTGTAATCCATGATTACACTAATGAATCCCATGCCTGGTTTAATTGATCGCCCGTATTAGATTTACACACTGTATATACTGACGTTCATTGTGACAGCAATATGAATTCGGATGTTTCCGTGAAAAGCCGAAAAGAAAGGATTTTGCACTACATCTGTAGCTCCCGGTGAGACCAGTGCCTAAGGCAGGGTTGTTAATTTGTAATCACGCGAGACTTCAAAGGTAGATTGTAGTGTCAATATTTAAGAGACGCGGCCCCAAACCTCATACTTAACTAGATTTGGCTGTCGCTTGCGGTTCTGCCAGTTTTAAATATACGTGAATTCAGGAGAACTTTTCAAAGGTAGATTAGATTGAGCTTTGGGATGGAATAAGTGGGTGGCTTAGAAAAAAAGGGGTGCCCAATTAGCATGAGTTGTAAATAGAAATTAATGCTGACGATTTATTAACGATAATTAAGCTTGAACTCTTTTTGTGTGTTTTATTGAAATATCACTTACCTACAGTTTAATAAATGATGACGAAATCAATTTTTAGCTATTTAACCGCTAGGCACTAATGAACTTACTTTTACAGATCACACTTACTTTAATTTATGGGTAAATACTTACATATTTTCTGAAAATGTCTAAATACGAAATAATCAGTAATGGAAAAACGTTTCAGGTCTCCGCACATTATGACAACTCAACGGCAACTCGACTCTATGTCAAATAATTTCCGCATGGTTTTTTCAGAGTCATACATGAGCATTATTCGAAATTCTCAATGTTCACTTATATTTTTCTATTAGAAGTAATTACTCTAACACATAATATTTATTGTACGAGATGAACACGGCAAATAGGTACTTAAAAAAACTTTGATATGCACCAGGGTTGGCTTAAAAACCAATTTAAACCACCATTTGTTTCTTGTTAATCCAGACAAACTTTATCCTTCAGTATCCACATTTTTTTCTAATGAAATAAAATACAACACGCATGAATTTGACCCTACCGTTAACTTCGAATGGACATGACATGGAAATTAAAAGATAAAAAAGAAAACACAAGAAAAAAGTATGAAAAGAGTAAAGATAAATTATAAATAAAAATTTTGCCCCAGGTCTTGCTGGGGAAGTAGAGTGCCCAGAAGGCTGGCCGCATTGCCGCGCTGGACTGAATTTGTCACCACCCCAACTCCTCCTGCGGGTATCGTCAAAAAGAAAACTTGGACTGGTTCAGCAGTTCTGCCACCATGAAGTACATCCTCATTTTTTTTTATTCAAATCTATTATCATGCAACACACGCGATTTGTTGGATTCACCTGGAATGACCCAATTGCTAATATAACACAGGTCACGGTACATAATCGCCAGCTCTGATCTCGAGCCTAAGAAAGGGGTCTACTAACAGAGCGGAAAGATGAGAGAGATATCTCTAGTACCAGCAACGTATTTAATTAAAACTTTGTCTGCATACACGCCATTAAGCGCCAAGCGCGCGGACAAAACGTTCCTGTACAGTCAGCATTATATACACAGATAGAAATCTGTTTCAACTATTCACACAATAAAAATCTGAAGTATATACGATCAATTGTTGGGAAGTGCAGCATAAACATTTCATCGGGAAGAATATCATATGAGGCATGTGTATATCTATGCTTTTCACACGGGCAATCATACGGTGTTACGGTGATCTTGATCACTTAGTCCTGCTCAGTCGTTTTAAAGGCCAAAATGTATACATATATATATATAGCAGTAAGACACAAGGCCGCCGGTAGACGGTCTAAACCTCATCAACCTTACACTTAGCAAGCATAATGATCAGCAGCTACTGCAACCATAAGTATTTGTTTTAAGTGTCGATGGCTGTAGGACAGTGTAGGGGTACGAGTAAAAAAACTGATAGATTCCCTGCTCCCTCTTCCCACACAGTATCCTTATATAACACCATTCATCGTATTTGGATATCTTGCAAATATTAGCAAAACTATTTTACCAATGAATTTGAATAGACAACAAAACTTGAAATTATTCAGTTTAGTACTTCCAAGCGCGTACTCGCATGGCTCTTCAAATCTTCACAAAGACATTCTATATGTGATAGCAAGTTAACGAATAATGAAAAAGAATATTAAAAGCAATAAGTAATAGATTAACCGGTAACCTCAAAAATAATACAGAAAAACGCTTCTCATTGTTTCCTTTCAGAACAATGGCTGCCGTCCGGGCAATTTGCTTCTGAAATAAAAGTAGGATCTGGTTCTGGGGCGTATTGTATGAACAAGGTAAGGTTTAGTACTGAATGTGTACTGAATATTTTTTGCGCCGCATGTACATTAAAACATAATAAAACATTTTCTTTGCCAACGCAGACTATTTCATAAGTCGTATTTTTGATGTCTATCGCAAAATACGAGTAAGACATCCGTCAGGTTCCGAGACGTATTTTGGAGTGGAATTATTGCCAGACTGTTTTAATATACAGTCGACTCTCGTTATTTCAAACCTGCGATAATTCGAACCTCTCTATAATTCGAAGTTATCACGAGTTCCCTAGAAGATCTCTTGCTATTTCGAAAAAAATCAATACATTTTTAAACACTTGGTAATTCAAACAAAAAAGTAATAGCTACACAACAAAACCACGCGTTAATTCGAACTCGTGGGCGTCAAACATTCGCCAATTCAAAGTTATGAGATTAAAGAGGCAAGTATCCTACATTTTAGAAAAGTTGCACAGGCATTTGTTGTAAATTACATTTTTGTTTGCCACTCAGTTAAGTTATTTTTCCGTTGGTTATGTGTACAGATTAAAAGTTTACGTTAGTTATGAGTCCTAGAAAGTATAGATGCTTAACGATTTTTGAAAAGAAGGACTTAATCGAAAACTAATAATTAATTAACATTATGTTTGTACATGTATGTGCTTCTAATCTTTTAATATTGTTAAAAAATGCATTTAATAAAAAATAACAGTTGATTATTTATTACTTAACACCTCGTACTTTAATTTTTTCTCCCGAATATTTCTGACCATTTGATATTTCAAACTCTCGATAAATCGTAATATTTGGATAGGTCCTTCGAGTTTCGAATTAACGAGAGGCGACTGTAATAATAACTTCGAGGGTTTACGTTAAAATGCCCTAGTAAGGGTCTCTTTTACCCTGGATAATAACGTTAGGGCAATTTTTTGTCTTGGATTATTGACTTTTATTAATTATTATTTATTACAGAATATAGAAAAATAATAACTTCTCTTACCATAGCCGTGGCAGATAAAGACTTAATTGGAAAAAGTTGCTCTAATGTCTAATTTAGAAAAGAAACAGGGTTTTTATGGAAAAATGGTGTGGGATAAATATTTTTTTTCGAGTGATAGCAGTGACGAAGAAAATTTTCTCATTAAATAATTTGTGATTATTAAAAACTTTGAAAATTACAAAGTTGATTGATTAAAACCTAACGTAGCGTTGCCAACTGCGGAGTTTGATCAAGTTAATACGTTAAATTAAATCATGTGCTGCCGGGAGAACGACTGCCATAAACACGACTTTGTAGCACAAAACTTTAGTAAAAGCTTCGACACATTGTGACCAAACACACTTTGTCAAGTGCAGTTTTCACAGCACTACCGGAAATCATTCTTTTCTGATTTGTTAGTACCTACTCAATTCTGCGAAAACAGTTTTAGGGCAACAGTGTCGGAAGTGAATTGAATTTTTACGTTTCACGTTCAGGATAATTTAAAATTCTGTTTGACCATTGTTCAAATTATGCTTATAATTTGATGAATATGTTAGATCAATGAAAACATGGAATTGTTGAGTATTCGCGCTATTGTTTCGACGGAAATTGAACATAAGTTTACGACAAAAATACCCTTGTCGCTTAATAGCTTATATGTAGGTATCGATGCCGCGCACGGTATTTGCTTGGTATGTGACAGGAAACTGTTTTGGGATACGGGTATATAAAAGGACAATAAGGAAATTTAAAATTTGATAAGAATGCATAGTCCAATTTCATTACTTAAGGCACAGTTTAAGTCAAACCTTCTAGAAAGCAGTCTGACCTTTGTACAGTTATATACGCGTATCGGTATATATTATGCAGAAACATAAAACTGTGGGGCGCAGCGAGCGATACAAGAAAGTCGATACAAAAATATGTACCGTGCTTAGGTATATAATATTGAGCTCGGATCTTATAGGGAACATTGCTAAATCGTGCTCGCTTAAACGGCTATGCTTTTGCTTCTGTTTCAATTCTATACAAGGAATAGTTAGAATATAGCTGTTTGTTTAGCTACCCGTGTCGCAATTGTTTGGGTACTCTGTTTGGATAGGATTTCGGTGTTCACTCAATGGTTTCTGCTTAAAGTGGACTAGTAGCCGTATCATGAGTTGGAAAGTAAAGGATACGTTAGGTTTTACGTATCGAGACGTAATGCATTCTATCACGCTCGCACTGATATAGTGAAGAGAGCGCGATGGCCTGCTTTACGTACCTATCGAGAAAAACCTAACGTTACCGATACTTGCAAAGTCATTGTACGGCTACCGTAATAACTTTGTATTAATGCCGTGTTTTCTCACGCCAGATATTGATAGCGTCTCATCTATGTATTATTAATGTGATCGAGAGGAATGCGCGTTACAACGACGCATGACAATAACTGACGAGAAGCATGTATTAAGTAGGTATATGTTACGCATATTATTGTAAGTAAATTGCAGTAGATTTTGAGTTTCTTTTATGAAAAGTTTATAAATTATAGCATTATTGCCAACTAAAATACGTTATTTGCAAGGATCGGACAAACGCCCGTCATTTCGAATAAATAACCCTGTTCCGTACAGTAGAGACTTCTTTATCTTTATGATGTTAACATATTTTATTTTATAACATGTTTTTTTAATAACCCTATCACAAAGTAGCTATTTAGGAGACCCCAACTCCTTACTTTTATGTCACCCTGATTGTGAATTTATGAAAAATTCGTTTTTGACGTTTACTCATGTGTCGCGCAAAATCGTGTTTAGTTTTTAAACTTAATCAAATTGTAAATCGTGGAAACTATAGGTCTAGAAATAAGGAAAGTATATGTAAAAATATTTGTTGTGTGACTGTTTGTTTCAAAAATAAATAAAATAAAAAATAAAAATAAACGACTTAGAATTTTTCATATTGAATTTTGATATATCATTATCTTCTTCGGTTACCGCGATAGTTATTTATAAAATAAAACGATTTAAAATAATTATATCGTGTATTTATTTAATTAACGTTGTAACGACGTTTCGAACAATTATGGTGTGAACAAGTATCTAAGAAATAATTGGGATCTCCTAAATAGATACTTTTGTGTTCGTATTATAAAAAAAAATATTACATAAATACTTAAATTAATAAAATATGTTAACATCATAAGATAAGGAAATCTCTACCATACGGAACAGGGTTATGTTTTCAAAATGACGGGCGTTTGTCCGATCGTTGGTTATTTGATACATTTCGCGCTATACCTATTATAGGTTGTAATATCCCATGTCACATTAAACATGAACACAGCCATTGTATGTATGTTTCGAATTATTTTCTATGGAGTGTAGTTTTGCCTGATTTGTTATTCGAATTTCTAGTATACCAGGAACGTCTTAGTTTCAAGATAGGTACGTTTTTACAAATACAGTTTCCGCAAGATCCAATCCTTAAGCTGCTAAAGTTTTGTCCGGGCTTGTATTGCGCGCTTCATCTGTGTGACGTATTTGCAATATTGAGTTTCTTTAGCGTCACTAGTAATTTTCCTAGCGTAAACAAAGTGGCTAGGTTGTCTATAATTATTCTAGATAGACTAAATCCGATATGTGTCTACTGTAGCTATGTCACTTATGTTATACCAAAAACGGAAAGCTCGGTGTATCTAAAGGCTAAAAGTTAAGAGTTAGGCATTTATTTTAGACAATTAATTTACACCCGTGTGTTCTTAGGACTAAGATTGAAGTGTCTATCACTGGTGCCTATCAGCTAAAATTGTCCAACATTGGCGCCATCACCTAGCCTATAATCGTGCCCCACTGCTGGACAAAGGCCTCTCCCCTGGATCTCCATGACTCCCGATTTTGTGCTTCCTCCGGCGAGTTGTCAAGGAATGAATCCAAATCGTCCCGCCATCTCCGTTTGGGCCTGCCACGTCCGCGTCGATGACCCGGCACCCACTTTGTGGCTATGCCAGCCCATCTATCGGGATGCATGCGGTAGACGCGGCCAGCCCAATTCCACTTGAACCTAGCGATGGTTTTATAGTTACCTATAACCCTCGTTATAATGCTAAAATAACATATTTCAGGTCTATTAATCGAAACAAAAAACCTAATCCTAAAACTAGGCCAATATAATTTATTACTACGACGTCAAATCATGTCGTAAATTAATTTAGTTAATGTCGACTCAATTGAGAACCAGTGAACTGAAATTATATTCACGCCTGGCTCGGGCAAGGTTCAAATTAATCGATATTACCGAAGCTGGGCCGTCGGAACCGGATATGAATACTTAAATAGCTTGCAGTTGGATTGCATACGAGTAAATATGCTCTTAGGTAGCGTAAACTTTTCCTTGTAAGTATACCAGTAATTGGAGTTCGAGGCCAACGAAACTACGACAGATGCGTTATTGTCAAATCTGTCAAAGTCTCTTATGTCATTGTCAAATAAAGTTTTCAGGTTTCCACAACCTTTTTGTTATTTAATTTATTTATTTAAAATAATTCCTAATAAAAACATTATATACCTCCGTAATGTTTGTACGCCTTTTTGTTTAATATGGCTGTCACAACTAGGATTTTCTTAAAAACTTACGTGTTTTTAAGAAAATACCTAAAAAATTTTTTTTTTGTAAAGAACTTAAAATGATAAGAGCCAACGTTTCAAAGCCTATTTTAAAAAGAAGTTGAATTATCAGTAAACACGAACAACAGTGTGCCATATTTAATAAGACAGTAGACATGGTTAAATTACCTTATTACGGGTTAAAATTATGGGAAAGATATTTTTGTTTTATTTTTTATTCTTCATCACTTATCCTCCTGAGTCCTGGGTAAAAATCGAGTACAGTCCCATATTATTTTTTGTACATACATATTAATGACAATAATGACAACTCGATTGTAACTAGCAACAGCTGGTTTCACAATATGTATGGAGATGTAGATTTTGTGGTAACTTTTTCAAAGCTGGTCCCATAGTAAAACTTGGCTGTAATCATGAGTAGATTCAGAAAATATGATTTTGTATCATTGTGTTTTATAATATTTCACCCAGTATATTTAATTTGGAATTTAATTTTTTGATGATGGGGTGTATAGCGAAGCTAAACATGGCTGAACCAAGTGGGTCACCTTGTTAACAACCTACGGAAGAAAACAAATCGTTAGATCTGTATGATAATTGAAATGGAGAACTATAAGCACTGCCAAAGAAATTTGTAGGTCAAAGGAAGTTTACGAATACGAAATGTGAACATAAAGCATGGCTACAATATATTATTCTGCAATTTTCTAAACATATGCAGAAATAGGGTTTTAATTTATGTGTAGTTAAATTGCTGTACCAAATGTTATTAACACCTCAGGTGATACCAGCGCAATACCAACTTTGTTACTAATAATTGCGGATAATTAAGTTTTTATTAAAATATCTCATATTTACGTGAAAATAAGTAAATAATATTGTTTCTATAAATTAAAGAATTAAAATTACCAATAAATAAGATATCTCAACGCCTGTTTTTAGAAAATAAGGATTTACTATTGTAAGAACATTTCATTGTTGTGGCAATATTTTCATAGATTCTTTGGCCTCGAACTCCAATTAGTGGTTTAGGGTAAACATTAAACAAGCAAATGTTATGAAATATATGTAGAAAATGTAGAAATGAGTAGCCCGACAAACTTGAAGGGTGTATTCCTAATCACATTTTGAGACTATAAAGTCATGTGAACTTTTTTGGTTTCGGCTTTGTTTCAGAGATAATGACATGTTCATCAAAAAACTATTTCGATCATAACCGATTGAAAAATGCCTGCACGATTAAAATTCTTACACTGTGAGTTTTTATCTCGACATACTCATTAATTGACATTATAAGTAAAAAAGACATTATAATTAAAAGTAAAAAGATCACCTAACGTCCGAGGTGGGGATCGAACCCACGTACTCGGCTTTCACGGCTAATGCCTGTACCCCTCGTCCACTCGGTCTTAGCAACCACCAGTCAATTTTTCTCGGGAATATGCAATCCCTTACAAGGCTAGGCGCCTTTAACCGGTCTCTAAGGGTAAGCAATACATGCACAATAATTTCTCTTTTTAAGGCACTTGTTATAAAAAAAAGACGTGTAAAATAGTACATTACGACACAAGTGAAGAAAAAGAAAAGAAAAACATGAAATGCGAAACGAGTGGCGATGTTATAAATCGAGACGAGTTACGAATTTCGTTATTGCACGTGACTAGTACGACGTTTTTTAGTGCAGATGGCCCTCCGAAGTTTTGGACCTGATGTAAAATGACACACTTCTCGCACTAGAGCCTAAAAAAAGCACCAACTGTACTCAAAATTTCTTTTTCACCTCAGCAGCTCGAAAAGACTTCTTTTGATTCGCGAAATCAGTGAGCAAAGTGCGATTTTGCTCACTGAGTGAATGTTGTTCTCCATGACGTTTAGACTTCAACTTTTTCTTTTGTTTCTTTCACTTGTTAGTAAAAAGACAGAGATGAAAAATGTTACGTTATAAATTGTCATAATATGCATTTTTTTTTTCGTTCATGGCATCCTAGCGTATTCAGCCAGTTGTATTAGACGACGCGTTTTATCGGACCCGATTCCTTGTATCCGAACGGCATATGGCCCCTACCACCAAGCATACATAACATTGGCGTCCGTCATTCCACCTCTCTATCGCTCTTATATATAAGTGTGACAGAGAGAAAGACAGCCGTTTTAAAACGGACGGATATCGTGGTACTAGGCGAGTCAGAATCGCGTTCAGAAATTCGACACGAGTTCATTTCTAAATAATTATAACTGTTTTATAAAATTTTTTTCATCAAAATGTTAACCTAAGAGATAAGAATGGTACCTCAACACTGGTATGTACCAATAATGATATGTACTAAAACTAATTTTGATTAAATAAATGATTTAATATTATTATTATTTCCTTTTCTCCCTGCTGAAGTTATTTTATTTCCTTTTCTCCATGCTGAGGTGAAAAGTTGTATGTACAACTTGAGAGCAAAGTTATTTGAATCTCGTGTCTTTCGAGTCTCTCGCTACGCTCAAGACTCAAAACTGACACTCGCATCAAATACGTACTTTGCTCTCATGTTGTACAAATAACTATTTAACTCGGGCTCCAATTTTCACCCTCGTCGAAAAACATTTTTTTGCACTTGTATCGAAATGTACTATTTCATTATTTCGCATTGTCCAAATTAACCCTCGAAGGCAAAAAGGATTCACAGTATATGTATTGAAGCATTAAGTTAATTAAATGATACAATCAAGTTGATAGTCACGTGTCCAATTAAAAACGGATTCACGTAATGTATTGATCAGACGAATATGTATTATAATTATAAGGGAGCCTTTCTACTAGAGCTACAGATCTAGTACAAAATCCTTTTCCTTCGGCTTTGCACGGCAATTTCCGAATCTGTATTGCCGCCAAAATGAACTTCAGTATCGATTGCACTGAAGCTAATTGAGATAGAAAGATATTTGGACGTTGACCTGAAAATGCTATACAGTGATTGTACTGGCGGTACGAGTAGTAGGATTTTACATCACGAATGCTGCAAAAATATGTGACACGTTCTTAAGAGGGTGCCCTACCGTCCAGTGGCGCCCTCATTGTAGGGATTCTGTTTTCGAACAAACCATCAATTTGTTCTTAAGCAGACGAAAATATCAGTGTAGTCCTACAAATTCCCCAACTTTTGGTTTTGGGCACATAGTTTCAGTTCACTTATTTTTTGCTTTATCCACTAAACAGCGAAAAGTGGCCACTTTTTTCCGTTAAGTAGATTAATGTTAAAAATAAGTAATATAAATGGGTGAATCAACTTGTTTCTGTCTGTTATTTCCGTGGTTACGGTCGCCTGAGTCACGCTCGTTTTATGCAAAATTATGCTACTTAAACTATGCAAACATACATTTTTCTGGTGTTAATAAGCCCTTTCCTTAATGGGCCTCCTACAGACATGCACTACTTGCATGTTTGCATAATTTTGCATAAAACCAGCGTTATTCAGGCGACCGTAACCATGGCAATAACAGACAGAAAAAAGTTGATTCACCCAAATATAAATCACATGACTTAGTTTCATATTACCTAAAGTTGGGGAATTTATATGACTTGATATTTTCGTCTGCTTGTAAAATAAATTATAGTTTGTTAGAAAACAGAATCCCTACAATGAGGGCGCCATTAGATCGGAGCCCTATTAAGTATGTCGCTCTAAGTTAGGTTATGTCAGATATTTTTGAGACCTTCATGGTATTCGATATTATTAGTGACGGTAAATGTAAAAGTGTAGTGCATATTAAACTTTAACGTGGTCATCAAAATTGAAGCACCGGAGGTTGCAGCGGCGCTCGACATAAATTTTTGCCGCTGCTCCGTGGAAATTGACGGTCATCATACACTGCATTTTCCGTAATCATTACCGGGCGCTGTAAAATCAACACGTTTACAAAATTACGATAATGGCTCCCCTTTATGATGCTCGCAATTAATGTTGAGATTGAAATGTCATTAATGCTGTTTTATAACCTTTTTAGGTATATTAAATTTACTTTTACACATAATAAGTTATGCAATGTAATGTAATGTAAGAATTCTGTAGATAAAAATAATCATCCCCACTACACTAGTTGGGGAGGTACCCAAAAAAAAAAATTTTTTTTCTAGTTTTCATTGTATCACTTCTTTGGCATGACCTTTTTTATCTGTACCAAATTGCAATTTCTAGTATTAACGGCCACAGAGCTATGCTGCGGACAGACGGACATAGCGAAACTATAAGGGTTCCGTTTTTGCCATTTTGGCTACGGAACCCTAAAAACTGTCACTACTCTCAGCAACCAGTATTAAGTCAGAACTGAGATACGAGCTTTATTTCAAGTACCTTTAAGCCAGTAAAGTACTCTAAGCAAGCAAGTACCCTAAGCGTATTTGTTACTTAGTGAGATTTGCTTGTCAACCGACAATATAGTGGTTCATTTAATTCAAATGAGATTTTACAACTGATGATATTTCTATCTAAGCGGTACAATCGTTATTATTTTTACCTTTCCTTTGTAATAAATCTGTCAGTGATTGGTTCACACCGTCAATGTTCAGAAGTGTTTACATAACATTCCTTTCTCGTGTGGCCGTTCATTTCAATGTTGATAAACCTCCTATTTCTTTGCATTTAGGGCCTTATCACACCTGCGATTTACAAGCGATTTGAAAGCGAAGCGATCGCGTGAAGGTGCATTCAGACCAAACGAGCATTCGCTATTCTATCCCCCACTCTACGTAATCAACGAATCACGTTTTGTGTAACGATCGAATTTCGGGGTTAGAATAGCGAATGCTCGTTTGGTCTGAATGCACCTTGACGAATACGCTGCGCAGCCAATCTGAAATCGGAGTTCAGTAAATCTGAGTCAGCGAGTTCGCCGCGTCAAGAGTTCGCTTTCAAATCGCTTATAAATCGCAAGTGTGATAAAGCCCTTAGTGCACCTATTGTAGCGGTGTTGCGTTTGT